>PVKA01037613.1:0-20887 GCA_004027165.1 Ctenomys sociabilis | reverse complement strand
TTTTTTTTTTGTCTTTTTGAGGCAGGATTTTATCACTTTCCATTTTTACAATTCTCTTGATGATAAATCACCAAAAACTTACTGAGTTTCTACTGATAGTTCATTGAGTAACCAAAAAGGTTTTATATCAGTACGAATTGAAAGATTTATAACATTTTACTTTAAATCAGTGCTGTGTAATTCTTTGAATATTATACCAACAGATCACAGCCACCCTATTTTAAACATTTTGATAGACAAATTTTTAAAGTCTCATAATTATCATAACTAGAAATAGTGAGGCTTGTATGTTCATGATTTATTCTATATTAGAAGTGAGAAATTTGAAAAATATGATATTTTAATAAGGAATAATTATTAAAACTGTTAAACTTATTTGTTGAAGTTTGCTAATTTTTTAAAAAATTTTGTATTGAATAACTATATTCATAATTGTCCAGTTATATAATTCCAATCATACAGCTATAAAACATATGACATAATGTCTACTTAAAAAGTTACTTATTTGTAAACTTGGCAGAAATAATATTTTAAAAAGTAGATAGTTAGAATATTGTTCATGATAATTACTACATTTATTTTACCTATATAAATACAGGATGATTTGTTCTGTTTTTTCATTTATTAAATCAACTCAGATTTTTTAAAACATAGAAGATAGGCAGTGTGTTAGGTCCTACTATTGACTCATAGAAAAATAATGCAGAGACAACATTTGTACTTTGCTAGATATAAAAATCTAGGAGGTAAAATCTAATCATAGAAACATGCAAAAGTGATTCATCTATGTACAATGGCAGCACAAAAGAAACCAAATAAATGGCTGAAAAAAAACAGGCAATTTCTTAAGCATTTCTGGGCCTAGAAGAAAGGTTTAAATGAAGAAGTGACATCATCTTTTTTAAATAAAAACAAATTAAATCTAGTACAAGAACATTGCAACTGTGAAGAGAGGATGGGAACAGGATGTTTATATGTGGAAGTTGCAATAAGGCCATAAATAATTAAAATAAATTTACTGATCTTCATAAACAATATTTAAGAAACTACTTTTAAAAATTATTTCTACAAAGTTATAAATAAGGACCTTTTTAAGTGGAAGTTACGTTTTATATATATTTTTTACTGCTATATGATCAGAATTATATGACTGGGCAGTTATGTAATTTTAGAAGCATTAAGAACAAACAAAGGGTTTAAAATACATATTTTTTATTCTGTGAAAGAAAGATAAATAGGTTCTTGTGTATATATAGAATATATAGTAGAATATACATTATATATGTGTGTGTGTGTCTAGTTTATGAGTTGAAGATCCATAACTGCCCATGTACTTAAAGCTGCAGTCAAGATATAAAGTATGTCTCTATTTCAAGTACTTTGGAAGGCTGAGGCAGGAGGATCACTAGTTTCAAGTTAGCCTGGGAAACTTATGAATATGTGAGATACTATTTGAAAATAAGGTTTTGAAGGGCTGGCAATTCAGTAAAGTGCAAAGGTTCTGGCATGAATCCTTGGGAACAATAATGAAAATTATGCCCATCAGTCAAAATATTTCATTTTTCCTTTAGCAATCAACTAATATCCCATTGCATCTGAGGTGATACATGATTTTCTTTCTCTGTGCATCACTTATCTCTCCTCTAGAATTTCTTAGAAATAGAATAATACTGAATGCATTTTTAAAATTCATTCACTCAACACTGTGATTTTTGGATCCACTTCTTTTATCAGTAAATGTTTATTTTTCATTGCTGGGTATTAAAGTATTCAATGCATATTCCATTAATGATGTTTATATTTATTTGTTTTAATTTACTTTAAGATTTGCATAATTCTTTAAGCTTTAGCCGTTTAAATTTACACAACATTAATTTTTTCACAGTTACATGGTTCAGGAATTTAGCTTGGCTTGGCTATTATAACTGCTTATTGAAATAAGGAGAACAAAATTAAAGTGTGATGAGCCTGGGCCATTTGGGAGAATCCAACAAAAACATACATCCTGAATATGTTTAATTGCTGGAAGATTCCAGCTCCTCAAAGAGGAGGTTCCTAGTGCTAGAGGAACCTAGCACTAGGAACCTTACCCTCTCATTACCTATGAATTTGTGCTATCCCTTAGCCTTTGAGCCTTTCCTTGGTGTTCACCCACGTACCCCTACCACAGATGTAGTGACCTTGTATTGAACCCTCACACTTAGACTCTCCCTGATTATGTTTTCTGCTACATATTTCATATATACTCCAGGGAACAAAGTTTCTAGTGTTAGGGTCTCCTGGTGCTTAAGACTCCTTGTGATTAGATTGGGCCCATCTGTTTATTCGGGCTTATCTTCATATTGAAAGGTTGACATTGCATCTACAAAGATTAGAGCATGGGCATCTTTGAGGCAATCATCTGACTTACCCACTTTGTTAGTTTCTGCTAGCTGACAACTGTGGGACTATTATCTTTGGATGCCATAAAGAAGGAAGTTGATGACCATCTTTAGTTTGTTCCAAAATGCCAGTAACCTTTGCCATATATATTATTGACACTTATATTCTTGGATAGGACTATTCGTTTTTTAATTTTATACAGGAAAGAAATCCACCTTATACCTACTTTCACTTTTTTTTTGTACTTTAGGGAAGGGTCTACAGGGTGTTCAGGGTCTTATTGCTGGATTGGTCTCCTAGTGATCTGTCTATTTACAGTTTCCCAAGAGCTGGGATTATAGGTATGTGCCACCAAACCCAGCCTCAATTTCGTCTCAGCATGCCCCAGAGGTGGGGCCAGCATAGCAAGCTCGGGAATACAACCCCTGACCTCTGCACCTGCTTGCAAGCACTTTAATGTGCTAAGCTACTTGGCCAGCCCTCACATATTTATTTCTAAGTGGTTCATATTTCTGTCAGCTTATGTTTAAGGCAATATTATTACTCATAATAATCTTTTACTATCTGAACTTGTAACAATATCTTGCTAAAAAAGCAGATGTGCCAAATATTAAACTTAGCAAGATTATTTGTTCATTAAATAATTAATAATGACTATTTCTAGAACTACATATGAAAATTGATTTAAAATGGTCAAAATTCATTTTAAGTAGTTGTGTAAATCCAACTTTGTCTAAGAAATCTTTAAGGAACAGACTGCCTCTATTATAAAAATAAATCCAACCTATTTATAATGATTTAACTTAAATATACTTTTTTCTCCATATTCAGTTTCATTATTCCTATTGTATTTAGCTCAGATCAAACCATACTTTTTCCACAAATGCTGAATAATTGTGATCGGCAGAGCTATGTTCCCATTCTCCTCAAAAAGATGCCCACAAACATCAAGTTCTGCTTCTCAGAACATCAAAGTCTGTTGTGCTACGTGGTGAAGAAGAGCTACGATTTGGATGCGCCATCCTGGGTACATGTGTGTCCCTGACTCAATTCTAAATGTTTACTTCTCCTGAGGTATGATTAAAATCCATAGTAAATACTTAAATGCTGTAAATATGCATTGCATTAAAACACACACTGCCATTGATGCTCCACAGCAAGTCTTGCTCTCTCTTTTGCTCTGAAAACAAATAATTTTAAAAATTATTTTCAAAGAGTAAAAACAAAAACAGAAAGAAAAATGCCAAAAACTAAAACTAGATCCAGGTTTGTCACCATACACTAACGTCAAAATGGATTAAAAAATAGCACTAGAACAGAAATACTAAATCTACTGGAAGAGAAAGTAGGCGGAAATCTTGAAGGCATAGGTTAGGCAAAGAGTTCATGAACAAAAATCAGAGTGCACGGGAAATACTGAGAGTTTCTGTATATCAAAAGAAGTCTCTCTTTTTTTTTAAGCAATTCTAAAAGTCTCCTTTCACAAATGCATTTGGTTGCGCCATCCTGGGTACATGTGTGTCCCAACTCAATTCTAAATGTTCACTTCTCCTGAGCTTTTGATTTGTAGAAGAGAAACACAAGTCTCATTGTGTAAGGTCGAGTGAAAGAGGACACACAACAAAGTATTGTCATTTCTACTAGATGACATGAGGCAGAGCTTTTAGCATAGTTTTCAAGTCCTTTTGTCAAGACACTCGGCAGCACAAACATAGAATACCTATGTTCAAATTAAAGGGGGGCCTTCAGGAGGTGTTAATGTTAGTGTCTTTTAGAGTAACAGGATTTGTTTAATCTACCAGATATGTTTATCACATTTTGTAGATGGGCTAAAAACGGGTAATCCTGTTTATTCTGGTCAACTCAAAAAGGTTGAAGAAAAAGTCAGAATAGTCCGTGTTTGAGTGCATCGTCCTTGCAACTCTTGCTCTCTCTTTGCTGGAAGGAAACCTGACACCCTGGCACCAGCAGGTGAACCACATAAGACAATGCTATTTCCCCAGCTGACCCAGAGAGGATCCAGGTCACTTGACAGCATAGTTTGAGCTCTGTGATCCCACTGTACAGTTTGAAACTCGAAGGTGCAAGATAATACATTTTTTTAAGTTCTTTTTTTTAAAATTTATTTATTTTTTATTTTGTTTTATTTTATTTTTATACTCAATTTATTTTTTATTTTATTGAAGTACAAATATCAATCAGACAGTTTCAAGACACCTTAACAAGACAGATTCGATAAATTAATGCATTGCAAACTGTTTTCATAATGTTTTGGTTTCGTACAAGGTGCATACATGATATTATATTTACAGATATTATTTTAGCAGATGTCTCTTATCAGTATTTTTTATACCTGAATTATATCAAAAATTCAATAATTATTTTCCTAGTGGACGACCATAGCACTAGAAGCCGACATAATATCCTGTCCAACCACCATTAGTGCAGATCATGCCTCTCATAGAATTATATATAAGCACAGTGTTATCAATCCCAACTGTACTGTGTATACACACACATCATGATTTTTTCTTTCTACACCCCTTCCTTTGTCTACACCTGTCAAAGGCGGGCACTCCATTGTCATTCAACTAACTTAGGTGCTTGAACTCGACACCACAGTCCAACACAGTCCAGCATTCAACAACAATAGTGAGTTATTCAAAGAAGTTGTCGACCATAGCCATTTATATCTCAACTTAATATTATGGCCCCACAATGTATACTTCATTTTTATACTTTTCTGCTGGATGGTTAAGACCTAGATAGATCAAGACTTATATACCAACACATGTACTTTATATTTCTTATGTGGTCAGTGAAGTCCCCTCAGGGTTTATCTTGTTGTCCTGTACATTATTCTGTAGATCCTTTGTCTGTGTCATCCATGTGGGTCAGTCACGGCCAATGCTTGACCAGTTTGTTCTTCCCCCTATGTTGTTCTCTCTTTTTTTGCTTCTTTTGCAAATCAGCACTTTACTTTCTCACATCTTTCTTTATTGTTTTGTTAAAGATTCACTTCATCAAATGCTGAACAAATTCTGTGGCCACACAACGTAGCTCCTCAGTGCTGGCAGGACTTCTTCCTTAGAGCCCTGACTGCGGTGCTGTGAATACCTTATCATTAGTTTGTGAGTATCTCTTATCATCTTTTTAAAATATTTTTTTTATTTTTATCTTAATAATTCATTATCTCTTCTCATGTATTTCTGTACAGTGTCTGTGGTATGTGAATACTTATTAGAAATGTATAGTGTTTGCTGAAAATTGTTCCACTTATTTTCAGAGGGTCATTCCATGTATAGTATATCATGTTTCTAAATTTCCATTCCTAGCTAAAATGTATTTACTGGTTGAGAAAAAAAAATTGCAGTTTTGTTTGCCATCCTGCAAGGTATGCTTTGCATGCATAAAGCTCGGGTTCAAACCGAAGCATCAACAAAATCAGTGAATAGGGCTGGAGAGATAGCTCAGAAGACCAAGCACTTGCTTAGTCAAGTGGAGGGAAGGCAAGTGAAGGAAGGGACTGGGCTTCAATCCCTGGCACCCCAGGCCAGATTAGCCCATCCCCTGGCATGATAAACAGTGCACTGAGACTGAGCGTGGTGGCTCACACCTGTAACCCCAGAGATGGGAAGGAGGATCACTACAACTGCCTAGTGAGACCCTATATCAAATATATATATAAGAAAAACATAGTTAATGAATAACAGTAAATATTTTTCATGCTGTTCAACCACTTTCAGTTTTTAAAACATCTATTAAGTTTTTCCTTACAGATTGAAAAACTGTAAGGAAAAATCCATAGATGCTTATTCATGCTGATAGATGCTTTTCTTATAGATGCTTCCCGCTTCCCTAGTCCTGCAGTTATTCCCCTCACATGTACTTTGATTTTCCTCCCTTCTATTTCCTATACTTTTCCTGTAGACTGTAGACATTCTAGGAAGAGAAAGAACATGTTGTGCACCATACCTCATACTACTGTTGTAGGCAGTGGAGTTAGATAGAAATACTCTAGACAGGGCTAGGCCCTCAAGGAGACAAGACAGCAGACAAGGTGATTTTGCAACTTGGAAGAGACAGACACTATGGGATACCCCAAGACCAAGACCAAGACCAAGACAAAAAGAGGAAACACAGCTACATACTTCCCTAAGGATGGGCATCAAGGATTGATATTCTAAATAGGTATTAATCACCTTGAAAGAGCCCTATGGAGTCACTCGCCCAACCCCCAACAGGAAGAGAACCCGTCCCATTTTCATGCACCCTTGCTATGTGATTCACTTCCCCATTTGGTACTGGATTTAATCAATTTTACCTGAGCAATGGTGCTTGTAATCCCATTGGTTGACCATAGTTTTGTCCCACCTCTTGTCCACCTAAGCGAATTCCCATGTCTTTACCACCTTAGACCCACCTTACCACATGATTTTCCTCTATAAAAGTCCCTGGAAGACACAGCGTGGGGGGGGGGACTATCTGCTTGGGGCCCCCTCCTGTCCCTCTCTAGGACAGGAGCTTTCTTTCCCTCAAGAAATCTATTCTGCTCATAACCTCAGTTTGCTCCTAAAATTCATTCTTTGGTTTTAGAGAACATGAACTCATACAGGTCAGGTCCAGAAATTGTTTTTCCCTATGTCATTTGGAGGTTCAGCTTGTCGTTTGGAGGTCACCCACCCGAGATCAGTTTTTCTCCCTGTATTACTATGTGTATTAATTCTCAGTGTGGATATTCTCCAGCCCCACTTTTCCATTCTCTCACACCTACTGAACTCATTATCTTGTTGTGCTCCTTAAACATGGCAAGCTTTCTCGCATGCAGAAATTTGGCCCTTGCTGGTCCTTTGGACCAACAAGAACATTCTACATCTATTTTCCTGGCTGTCTTCTGACAGGTCTCTGGCACATTTTACATATTTTCCCCCAAAGTATTTGTGATATATTCCCTAATTATCTTTCCTGCTGCTTTTAATTTAGATTTTCTATTTTTGATACCTTGTAAATTTTTCCTTAGTAATGTACACACTCAATTGTTTGGTAGTTTTGGGCCCACCTCTCACAGTACAGTATAAGTCGACAAAGTAGGTGCTGTGTTACTGCTTCCATACCAGCCTTCTCTGACAGGCCCTACTAAGCAATTGTGATAACTGATGTCTCTTCAGCGATTGTGCTGATAAAATAATATGCACTCTCTTCTAGCACTACCAGCATCATAAAACTGTAGTCCTTCAGACTGATAGCCCTCAAAGCTATTTCATCATTTCTTTAGCTCCCCTACTGATGCATAGGTTAATGAGTGTTTATAAAAGAAACTTTTTTCAAGAGATTTAGCATATGAGTTTGTTTCAGTTCTAATGTTACAGAGCTGCTATGGTTTGCATACAGGTATTCCCCCCCTCCCCCCAAGCCTCATGCAGTCTTGTGGCAGCTCCTGGAGTTTGTGGTTGATTACTGTGGGTGTGGAGGCTGCACCTGCCCTGGGCAGGTAATTTGCATTCCAATGTAAGGTGGGAAGAGAAGCCGGCTGCCTGACCTGCCGCTACCCCTCCCTCTTTGGCTCTTGCTCTTTGCTGCTGCCATGAAAGGTCTTTCTCTGCCTTGTGCCTCTGAGCCTTGGAGCCAGCTGCATATGGACTGAAATCTCCAGTAACTGTGAGCTGGATAAACCTTTCCTTCCCTCATTTTGGGTGTCGGGTATTTGTCCCAGCAACGAGAGAAGAGTAACTAAGACAAGAGCAATGAATTTAATCCATTACGATGTATGAAATGAAGGGTTATTTATAAGAATAAACACTTGACATTTTAAAAACACAAAGACCAAAATGAAAAATGTATTTTTGATATATATGTACATTTATCATATATATAACTGAGAAATATAATCCATTGTGTTGATGAGCTTATGAGTTTCATTTAGAGTCACAAATATTCATCTTTTCAGTAAATTATTCTTGAATATAAAGCATCATTTTCCCTCACAGTGGCTGGATTTACTGCCACTGGGTGACGGATGGCTATTCATGGACTGACTTGCTCGGCCAGTGGCTTTCCCAGATTGAAGCTAAATGACCCTGGCTTCTTGCCTGATGGCGACTGTCACCGTCTGAAGGACTGTGAGTGATGACGCACTTTATGATACCTGCATGATGTTTCTTCTGTTATGGCTCAACAGCCTGGAATTGTAATTTATTGTTTACATTTAAATCTCCCCAGCTTTCACATCCTTTTTGTAAATTCTGGGTAAATTTCACCGCAGTTATTTCTTAAGGACAGCCTCACTTCTTATTTGATTGTCACATAATCACTCTCAACTGAAAGACCTGTGCCTGCTTTTGAAAGGTTTCAAGAAAAGTAATAAAGTATCTTCGAACACTGAATTTCTTCTGACAGCTCATGGTCTTCCCAGATGATAACTAATCTCTCCTCTACTACACGAAGATTACTGCAGGTCCCACTCATGTTTCACTGCTCCATGGACAATGTGTCACTTCTTCTTCTCCCTGCCCTTTATGTCACAACACCCTTATTCAAAAATTCGCTCCACGCTGCGGCATTGTTCAGCATTGCTTTCACTTGGCTCACATTTCCTGCTGTATTTTCCATCAATCAGAACACATTATTGCTTACTTTTTCCTATTTCACATATCAAAAGTAATTATTTTAAATATTTATAAAATATATCTCCCTAGCCTATTAAAATGAATTTTCTATTGACTTCACACATTTCTAAAATTGCACACATTTTTATGAAAAGTATCCGAATTCATCATGTTCTTAAATAAGTGAAAGCTTTGCTAAAAATATTCAGTAAGTCATATTTATTAGTTATAAATTTCAAGTTAAAAATAATTTATTAAGTTATATTTTATAGGCTCAATAATAATTACTATGCTTTCTATACTTTAAAAATTTATATCATAATTGTAAAATAAATTTAATACCAAATTTGTGTGTTTGACAGAGAAAAAGTGATAAATTTGACTAGAGAAACAAATGTACTTTGGAATGTGTTTACAAATATATAAGGAGAATTGTTTATGAATAACTAATTTTAGAGACTGTTGTTTAAATTTCCATCTCTTATTCTGTTTTTTTTTTTTTTTTTTAATTCAATAACATGCCTGTATTTCTCTATACTGAAATTTGGGGTGAACTTGTGCAAAATTATCTGATTGTGTAGGGCTACACTCTATAATGAACACAGTGGAGGAGGAACAAATAAATCAATGATCAAATTAACAATAAAATATTGGTTAATTTGTAGTCAAATATTTAAATGTCCATTGTGACACTTGAGAATGTTAATCAGATTTCACATTAATAAGAACTTGTTATTGAGAGACAGGACTTTCCTATATAGTTTAGTTTGATTTTCAGATCACTGTATAATCTCAGATGAGCTAGACCTCCAAGCAATCCTCCTGCTCCAGCCTTCTGAGTATGTGGATTACAGGCGTGGAGCACTCTCCTGGCCCTGACTCATTCTAGTGACACCTAATACGTAGTCCATTGACTAGCACTTACCTTCATGGTCCTTATTAGATTTCTGTAGAACACAAAATTTTCTTACCTTCTGTGGTCTCCTTTCCTACATTAAAGTTTCATAGTGCTGGCTGAGGAGATAGCTTGGCAGTAAAAGTGCCTGTCTGCCAAGTGTAAAGACCTGCATGTGATTCCTGGCTCTGCCGGCCCCATGCCATGCTGGCCACCAAAACAGGGCATGGTGGCACAAGCTTATAGTCCTAGTGCTGGAGAGGCTAAGACAGGAGGATCACTATGAGTCTGGGCTGCATAGTGAGGTCCTGTTCCAAATAAATTAAAAAAGAAAATAACAGATTGAAAAAAAATTTCAGAGAGCTTGGGAGTAGTAGCTATAACTTGGCAGTCCTCTGTGCTCACAAGTAGACTCTAATAAACAGTATAGCATCATTTTAGATTAAACAGGATTTATTAAATTAAAATAAAACCTCTAAAATTTCACTAGCACACAACATGAAACTGATTTAGTTCATCATCACTGAATAAAGAACAAGAAAATATAGTCAAAGGATTCTAGTTGAATGAAATAAATTCATTTTAAATCATATGAACATTCAAACTTGGAATATTTTGAACTCCAAGTAATTTACCCTCTCTAAGGAAATTTCAAATAGAGGAAAACTAAAGAATATTAGTGACTATAATACACTTAAAAAGATAAATAAAATTAACTGTTAGACTCAGATTAATGCTCATATATATGAGCATTTAATATATATATAAATAAAATTATGAGCATAAAAATAAGATGTTAAGAACTTTAATAGTTTTGGGGCTGGCAAGATAGCTAGAGAATTAAGCACCTGATTAGGCAAGTACAGGGATCAGGGTACCATCAGCAGTATTGCATATCATGCCAGCTTCAACCCTGGTATTCTTAGCTGGCCACTAAGACTGGGCGTGGTGGCACATACCTGTAATCCCAGCCCTGGGGAGGCTGAAAACAGGAGGATCACTATGAATCTAAGCTGTGTAGTGAGATCCCCTACAATAAAGCAAAGAACATTAATAATTTCTGTATTGCATTCAGTTTTATCAAATAAAAATGCTCATATCATAATTAAAAATCTGTTTGATTCTTTGTATTCTTGATATTATGCTTGACAAAACTTTCTTAAGACATTAAACTTAGGTTAGAGTATATTCTAAAAAAAGCATGTATTACAGTCTACTAGATAAAAATGCAAATTGTTTTCCAATGTATTCTCTCAAAACTTTGAAGGCACAATAAAATTGATGATTCAATATTCAAGAAATATTTTACTCTGCTATATTGTTACATAAATCTTCAGAATATCATATTATATAATGAAGTACTTTTTAAAATAACAACTAATTAATATTACTAAATTGTGTATCCTAAAATTAAAAGTTACAGTATATTTAGATGATAGTCTAAAGACTGAAATATATCGTCACAGCTAAAAAATTGACTTTGAAATTATGTTTACATAATCCATGTATTTGGGCAAATGAACAATTATCTTTGCCTAAATGGTCATGATTAGGCATGTTTCTTTAGCCATTGCTATAAAGATTTTCTTCTCTTTCTGTGTGTATTATTACATGATCTAGTTGCTTTTATATAGGACATGTTGTTTCAATTAGGGAGTCTCTGTATCAACCCTTCCTTTCTATCTCGTATTTCTTATCAGTTAATTGACTTGTCATTTGAAAGTCATTTCCCACTTTCCAATCCCATGTCTTCTAATTGTTTGGAATTTTTTAATAATAATTTTCTTAAGTTTTTGGAATATTTTCATTCGTGTTTCACCACTATATTTCCACTGAATATCATCTACTATTTTTGGATGAATTCAAAACTATTTTTTGCATGCTGTTGAATAGCACTCCCAAGTCAATGCAATGCATTTCTGAGCTCTTTGTTCACCTCAGCATTTGCGGTACTATAGGCTGTCATTCTGTCTTTGAGTATTAATCTCAGACTCCCATATTGCAAAGGAAGCACAAAAAAACCCTTCTGCAGAGCCCGATGACATCTGACTAGATGGCAACACTGGATTGCTCAAGATTGCTTTAGTGGTGCAAATGACAACTTGCTACTTTTCTTTTAGTTGGAGTGAGATGTCTCTTAGCAAATGTTATTTGGCCCAGAAGGAAGATCTAGGCAATTTTTAGCTTTTAGTGCGGAAAGTAGGTAGATGAACTTGTGATGTTTGAAAGTGAAATTAAACTAATACTATTTTATTTAGCATTTACAACGTGCCAATCATAATTCCTACCATTGTCCAGAATTAGCATACACTGTGTCCATTAGATCTCTTTGAGGCAGCTATTATCCCCATTTCATAATTGAATAAAATGAGATGCCCAGCTTCATCAAATCAAACAAATAGGACGTGGTAGATACTGATTCTCACCCAGGCAAACATGTTCATGTAGATGTTGTCCATGTATTTTAACAAAACTGTCTCTCATAGCTCATGGAAGTATGTCAGATTTTTGGAGAAGAGGTGAATAATTCTTTATATCAATCTGGAAGACCCTTAGTAATAACAGCATTCAAATTTGAGTGCTTTTATTTGAATGTTCAACTGTATTAGCACCCCAGCACTGAGATGGTCTCAAAGCAGCTACAAGGAAAAAGAAGAACATGCTCAAAGTAAGAGTGAATCTTTGGATTCACTGGAAGAATGCCAGGCTTCAAACACTTTCTACTAATGCTAATTCTAGAAAAGAATTAGATGTGACCTATAAATCCATATAGATTCAAAGAAAGTTCAAAGTTTCTTCTTTTAGAAATGTGGTTGAACTTGTAAATGGAAAATACAAAGTTTTATTGTTGGACTTTTGAATTGTGACATATTTTACCACGTTTGTTTTCCTCTAGAAACTAGTTTGATTTATTTGGGCATATACAATGAAAATAGGAGTGTGTGTGTGTGTGTGTGTGTGTGTGTGTGTGTGTGTGTGTCACAGAGAGAGAGAGAGAGACAGAGACAGAGACAGACAGAAAGACAGAGAGAGAGAGTTTATAGAAATATGACAGATTACAGAAAAGGCTTCTGAAATATCACTGATCAGTAAAATAAATATGGTACACCCAAAATAGTAACTCCTTTTTTAAATTATTTGACCTTCTACTTAAATGCAAATTTAACTAAGAAAGGATTCAACTGTGCTAAATATGCTTCTGGAATTGAGAATACACTGGTCATTCTTAAGTGGATAAAAAAAGGAACAAGAAAATTTTGTGTTTTTATACTATTCAGAGTACACTCCTTACTCACAAATGTTAACCCCCCTAATCAATTCTGTTCGCACGGAACTGGAAATCTCAGAGTTAATATATCTGAAAGTAAACTTGTTTCTCCAATTTGTTCTTTTGCCCCAGTTCATAAAGTCGTCACACTAGGTGATCAGTGGAGAAACAAGGGAGTATTTTTTTTTGGTACTGGGGATTGAACTCAGAACCTTGTCCTTATCAGGCAAGTACTTATTCTACTGAGGTATCTCCCTGGCCCCCAGGGAGTCATTTTTAATGATTACTTTACTTATTCTTGGACCTAATCATTCACTCAACATTATTTAATTTAAATTTTCACTTTAATCTGCCCATTCTGATGATAAATTTTCAGTAATTATTTTTTCACTTAACAACTCCTCCATTGTTTTCTCCATATTACAAGAAAGATGGTCTATAGTAAAATCTCATGAATTTCCCGATTCATTATTTATAGATGACATGGTATTTTACATAGAGGACCTGAAAAACTCAACCATGAATCTTGTTCTTTTAAACACAAAATTCAGCAAAGTAGCAGGATACAAAAGCATTACACAAAAATCAGCATCATTTTTGTACTAAAACAATTAATGTACTGACTGAGAAATTACGGAAACCATGTCTTTCACAATAACATTCAAAAAATGAAATACATAGCAATCAATCTCATGAAAGGTATAAAAGATTTATGCAGTGAGTATTACAGTACTCTAAGAAAAGATATTGAAGAGGACTTGAGGAAATGAAAAGATGTTCCATGCTCCTGGTAGGAAGATCCAATATTATCAAAATGCACACACTCCCAAACTGTTACAAAGATTTAATACAATCTTCATTAAAATACCATTAGATCCAACATAAAATACCCTTAGCATACCTGTCAGAGTTAAAGAAAACCTTTCTCAAATCATTAGGAACCAGAAAAGACCCAGAATATCGAAAGCAATCCTAAAAAACAAAGGAAAGGCAATAGGTATCATAATCCCTGACTTGAAATTATACTGTAAGATACTGAGATAAAATCAATATGGTGCTGGCATAGAGACAAACTGCATGTCAAAGGAATAGAGTAGAAGATGTACACACAACTGCAAATACATTCAGCTACCTTATCTTTGATAAAGGGGCAAAACATGCTTACTAGAAGAACGACAGCCTCTTTAATAATAGTGCTGGAAAAACTGGTGTTACATGCTGAAGGTTAAAACTAAATCCATTCCTAACATAGTGCACAAAGTCACAGTCAAAATAAATTAAAGATTTAAACATTAAAAGAGAAATACTAAATCTTCTGGAGGACAATGTAGACAGAAATCATTTTTTTTTAAATATATATTTTAGGGAAGGTTCTACAGGGTGTCAATAGTAGATCAGACTCATAGTCATCTGCCTATCTACAGCCTCCAAAGAGCTGGTATTATTACAGGAGTGTGCCACCAGGCCCAGTCTCAATCGCTCCATCAGTGCTCACCAGGGGTGGGGCCAGCACAGCAGGTCTGTGGATGGAGCCCCAGACCCCTGTGCCTGCTTGGAGTTTCTCTAATCTGCTGAGCTATTTGGCCAGCCGAAGTCTTAAAGACACATGGATAAAGAGTTTATGCACCAAAACCAAACTGCACTGGAAACACTTCAAAGAATCAACAACAGGAATCTCATCTTTATGAAGAGTTTTTGCATTTCTCAAAGCAAATCTTCAAAAAAAAAAAAAAAATGGAAAACTCACAAACTGGGAAAAATTATAGTCTACCGTTCCTCCTCTAAAAGCCTGCTATCTAGAACATGTAATGAATTTAAACCTCCAAGTTGAAAGACCCAGTCCAAAAATCGACTTCTGAAATGAATATACACTGCTCAGAGGAAGAAATACAAATGCCAAGTAAATATATGGAAACATGTTCAGTGTCATTTGTCTTTGTGAAATGCAAATTAAAACAACACTGAGATTCCATCTCACCCTAGAAAGAACGACTATCATCAACAAGTCAAGGGAAGAAAAATGCCAGAAGGACTGTGGAGATAAAGGAAGCCTTTTGTACTATTGGTGGAGTGCAGACTGATACAACTACCATGGAAGTCAGTGTGGAGATTCTGTCAAAACTAGAATTGAAGATCCCACTCCAACCAGCTTTCCTAATCCTGAGTATGTTTCCAGAAGAACTGAAAACCTTCTACCACAGTGATATACGTGCACCCACGTTTATATCAGTCTAATTTGCCATAGATAATTATCAGAAAGAAACCAGATGCCCATCAACTGAAAAATGGATAAAGAAGATGTGGAACTTTTGCACAATGAATTATTATTTAGCTAAAAATATGATGAATTTGTCTTTTGGTGGTAAATAGATGCAACTGGAGACCATACTCAAGTGAAATAAATCAGACCCACATATGCAAACATAATATTGTCCCCTAAGTGTGAGAACCTACAAGAGAAAAATGAATCCCTAAGCCTCACTTCAAACCATGTTTTAAGATGCCTTCCATGTAACCCCAGCTCTCCACCTAATAAACTTCACACTGCTTTGAGCTTTAGCTTATGCATACAGTTGTCTCTTGTTGTCTTTGTTTTGTTCTATTACAAAAGAACTGGGAAGTCATCAGAACTTTTTTTATGCAGTTGTGAGTGTTAATAATGTCACTTCTATCAAATTAAACCTAAAAGAGACAATGGATACTGAGAAAAGGCAATGAACTTATTCAAAAGAAAATTGTTCCTGAGCAGAGCAAGATGACAGGACTGGGAGTGGGGAAAGAGATTTATCTCCGTATGCAGGCAGGAGAGTTTGGACAACTGTACTGTGCATTTCTGCTCGTTTGTTTTTTTTCTCCATTTTTCAATTGTTTGCACTTTTTCTCTTCTTAATTTATTTTATACTTTTTCCTTCTTCCAATTTTACATGGATAAATGTGATAATACCAATAACTGGTTGGAAGACAGCACTGTATTACAGCAAATACACTGTAATTCATATGAAATTGTTAAGTAAAATTCTGTATCACTTGTAATTTTCTCATTTTAATACTTTTTTATACTTTCAACAATAAAAAAATAAAGAAAAGATAAATTAAAAATTTAAATGATACTTATGGTATTTGTTACAGAAAATACAAAACTGTTAAATGCACATTTCTTCGTAAAATTCTTCTTTTCCCTTATACAGTGCTTCTACTGTATTTTTAAAAAGCACAACTTTTCCTTTTGTATTACAGTTTTATATCTCTGTTTAATTCCAAATTATTCAGACTGGATTAGACCTCCTTTCTAGAGCTTTAAACCCTAAGGTAATGTGTATTCTAACTGTTATTAATTTTCTTCATTTTAATTCTTTCCAAGATTGTCAAAATCAGTTTGGGAAGCAGCTTACCTATTGTCCAGGGCAACACTATGATGATAACATCAAACACAGAAGGAGGCTCTAAAAAATACACATTATAGTACAGAAATATATTAAATTACTGTGGAAAATATATTGATTTATATCCCCAGGGCCCACCAAATAGCTCAGCAGATTAAAGCATCTGAAAGCAGGCACAGGGCCTGCAGTGCTGACCTGCCCTTGGGGCATGCTGAGATGGCGATTGAGACTGGGCATGTTGGTATGTGCCTATAATCCCAGCTCTTGGGAGGCTGTAAACAGGCAGATCACTACGAGTTTGATCTAGTAGTAAGATCACCCAGTAGTGAACACCATGTAGATCTTTCCCAAAATACAAAAAAATAAAATTTGATTTATAACTCTACCACTTGGGAGGCTGAGTCAGGAAGATTTCTGTGAGTTCAAGACCAGCCTGAAGAGCATAGTAAAACATATTCTCAAAAAAAAAAGAAAAATATAAGTAAATAAAATATCAATTTATATTCAGTACTTAAATTTTATACATTTCACTTTGCAAAATGGTCAACATTTGTTTTACCTTATTAGTTATTATGAGCAGACTATCATTCTTCAGAGTGATTGGCATGAAGAACTTTGATGTGTGGTTTGCCGGACAACAACTGCATTCTTTCTGCTATAGAAGGATGAGAGAAGAACTTTCTGAAACTTTTTTTAAAAATTGCCACTTCTTTCCCAGAGGGCATAATGGACTTGCATTCCCTGGTTTTGCATGCTATCATATTTCTGATGTTCATTCTGTGAAAACAATTTGCTATTTAAAAATCCCAAAGAGTACTTAAAAGCCTTGTGTTGCATGTTTTCTACTTGAAGCTTACCAAGACAAAGCAAATATTTATTACCAAAAGATGTAACCTAACTTAATATCCCAAATATGTGAAATTTTATAAGTTTCAACAGGTTCACATAGGTCAATAAAAAAGTTATTACTTTCCTTTTCATTATTACAGTTCGTTAGCTTAAATCATTAAACTCATTTGTGACATGGAAGTTGTGGCATCTCTTTAGTAGATACTGTTTAAAAGAAAAAAAAACAGCTATTTACATCTTAAATACGTGATTTATAATGTCTAATAGTGCATAGATAATTTGGTTAATTTTCTAGCATTGTATTGAAACCTGCAACTATGAGAAAGTGAAATAAATTTCATCTCATTGAAATTAAGCCAATTCACAGGAGCTAAAAACAAGTCTGAATTTCAGCTCCACTGCTTTCAGATTTTATTTCCAGAATGCTTTTTTAAAAAAAGTCTTCCCAACATTAAAGTATCAGAAAGTATTTGTTCCCTTTGGCTTGCTGAGTTCATCTCATTCTCACTCTAGGTCCTCAGTGGGCATCCTTGGAATACCTGGGCTTCTCCTAAGCCTGCGCTCACTGGCAGCTAGCCCTGCTTCCACCCTGGACAAAGAGCCCTTGATCCATGCAGCTCTCCTATTAGTGGGATCATCTTGCAGGGAAGACTCACTAAGCCCTCACTTCAAATCATGTTTCAGGATGCCTGTCATGTAACCCCAGCTTTCCATCTAATAAACTTCACACTGCTTTGAGCTTTGGTTTATGCATGCAGCCATCTCTTGTGGCCTCTGTTTTGTTCTATTACAAAAGGACTAGGAAGTCACCAGTATTTTCTTATGCAATTATGAGTGTGAATAATGTCACTTCTATCAAATTAAAAGAATGGAAAAAAGGTGTATGCTTAATTTCAATCATCTCTACACTTTCTTTTTAGAGATGCTTCATGGCATTATGTGATAAGCCCCTGGGCTATAGTCATAATATGTACAGGTGAAGCAAAAGTTGAAAAGAAAATTCATAAATACAAGTTTAAGATTTTCATTGGTAGAAAAAGTGGATAAGAAGAAGCACAGCATTACAAGAAGGTAATTAAAATAATTATTTCTGAATACCACAAAAACAGAAATAGAGAAATATATATATATATATATATATATCATAATGACGTATACATAATACATGTATTTTCTAACAAATCTGCAATATAGATTGGTATATGCAATTTAGAAAGACAAACATGACTTTTTCATGCAAGTGGAAGGCAGTCACAAACCAGTTAATGGAAAAATGCTTGAAATATGTATTGAGAATTTACCTTTGGGTGAACATTATGGAATGGGTTACAGACCTATGTAACATAGGGCACACCATTTAATAGGGACTCAATACAATCAAGGAATAGAAGTGAACCTAAGATATAACACGTTTTCAAGAAGCAGTAAGCTTCATTTACAAATAGAAGGACCACACTCTGAAACACTTATAAATAGTGCTCTATCATAAATATATAATCCGGTAACATTGCCATTTATTATCAAGTATTATGTGCTGTTTATAATTTTATGCTCTCTACCTTTACATAAGTGACAGTACAATAAGTTAGTCTATATCAGAATTGCCACATGCGTATGAACAATATATTATACTATAAAATTATGATGTCACTAACCAATAAAAACATCAGTATCATAATTTTTAGAGCCACTACACCATACATAGTGCATCATTAATCAAAAGTCATCTCCTTTGATTATGACATAATTATGTCATTTTTAAATAATAAAATGACTGACAATATTTAGCAATTAGTTGATTTAAAGTTTCTGTAATTCACTTACAATGGTTGAAAAATATTCCATGGTGTGCATACTCTGAATTGTTGATGAAGGCCTGCCCCAGAGTGCCTTGGCACAAGCAGAATACATAAAGGGGTTGAGGGAAGATTCAGTGCAACTTCCTTGGAAGAACTTGATTGGTCACAGCCATGCCACTTCAGAGGAACTCCAGTCTTTGCAGTCAGGGTAGAAGGAAGAGAGAGTTCATAGACATTGAAGCTGCTGGTCCTATGCTCTTCATTGCTTTCTGCCACTATGAACTTCTGCCATTTGCCTTGGAGCCAGTGGAATATGGACTGAAACCCCACTAACTCTGAGCTAAATGTTGTCTTTCTTAAACTTTGGTGTTGGTATTTTGTACCAGCAACAAGTAAAAAGCAACTCAGACATAATTTCATACTAGAGAAGTGGAATTGTTGGTGTGACTGTACCTGACAAGGTGGATTATGAGCTTTTCAGAATGGTTTATGGGAAGAGATAGGAAATGTTGAGAGATGTTGCCCACTAACAAAGAGCTGGAATGCCTTCAGTTCTCCTGTATGGGAGATTCTGGTCAGAGCTCAGAAGACCAGAATGCTGATAGAAATCCTGCCTGTAAAGACCAGCCTGGGAGGATTTCTGCTGTGAAGAAGTAATGCACTGGTTGTTGGACTGTGGATGATTTGTGTTATGGTTTGGCTGAAAGTTTGTCTGCATTTTGCTCCTATCCAGCAACTTTGCCTGCGACTGAGATTAATTACAGTGGAATAGTTAACCTTACAAAAGAGACTTCAAGGCAGTCAGATATTGAGGCAGTGACATGGCTGTTGTTGAGGGCTTTTGATCAGATATATGTTGAGGGTCAAAAGCAAAGAGGTCAGCAGGATGATTTTAAAATGTTGTGAGTTTGGCCAGAAAAGAAGCCAAAATACATCTGTGAAATGCAAAGAAAAAGCTGAGATCTCTATTTTCCAGGAGGAACAGCAGAGAAGACATCACAGGAGGTAACACGTTCTTGCTCTTTGCAGCCTTACAATTATAAGGATGAGGGACTTTGCTTTAAGAAGAAACCCACAGAGCCCCTGATTCCAGAATGGAGGTTGCAGCCACAGTACAGCCACACCAGATTCCAGAATAGCATCAGCAGAGACAATTTGCTCCTACGCATCATGTTAAGAGTGATCAGTGATCCAGGTACTTAAGAGAGAAGAATGCCTGGCTGCTGCTCCAGCTGGCAGATGACCTTGTCATCATCCGTGTGGCACTTGTTTTAGGAATATTAAGAATACAGGAGTTCTGAGGTTTAAAAGGCTTCCAACTAGATTTCAGAGTGCCTGAGAGGGCAGTGCGTAAACATGAGAGAGAAGCCTATTCAATGGAAACCTCAGAAGTTTGAAAAATCCAGGAATATGGATTGTTTTCTTTTTCCATTTATTTTTATTTTATTGAAATACAAATGTCAATCAGACAGTTTCAAAACACCATAACCATACAGAGTCATTGATAAATACATTGCAAACTGTTTTCATAACGTTTTGGTATTGTACAAGGTGCATACATGATATTATATTTACAGGTTTTTATATAGCTGAATTATATCAAAGATTCAATAATTATTTACCTAGTGGATGACCATAGCACTAAAAGCCGACATAATATCCTGTCCAACCACCATTAGTGCAGATCTTGCCTCTCATAGAATTAT
>PVKA01037612.1:0-20876 GCA_004027165.1 Ctenomys sociabilis | reverse complement strand
GGGATGGAGCAAGATGGCGGAGTCGGCCGCGGTGTCTCTGGCCGGTCTCAGGAGCTGGGTGGGGGCGGGCGGGATGGAGCAAGATGGCGGAGTCGGCCGCGCTGTCTCTGGCCGGTCTCAGGAGCTGGGCGGGGGCGGGCGGGATGGAGCAAGATGGCGGAGTCGGCCGCGCTGTCTCTGGCCGGTCTCTAATTTAGGTTTTTTGTATAATATATTTTTCTGAATTCTTTTACTTTCTACTGCTCTCTGTCTTTATATTTTAGTCTGACATTCTTTGATTTTTTTTTTCTGTTTCCATTCCAGGTATGATCTTTGTATACCTTCCTCATATTAGCTTTGAACTTGGATTCTTGTTTTTATGGTGCATCATTAGAGTATTTATTTGGTATTGGTCTGTTTTTTGATATGGACATTCTTAACTATGAATTACCATCTTATTACTGCTTTCTTATGTCCCACAACTTTTCCTTATGTTGTATTTGTATTATTGTTTGATTCTGCATGCTGTTTGATTTATTCTGTGACTCAGGGATTACCTAAGCCTGTATTTTTAAATCTCCATACATTTACATGCAGCTTCTTTTGCCATTGATTTCATGTTTCATTGCACTATGATCTGATAATGTGCCTGGGATTGTTTTGATTCTTTTGTACTTATTGTAGCAAGCTTTATGGCCTCCTATATGGTCTGTTTTGGAAAAGTTCTATATCCTGTGAGAAGAATGTGTATCCTTTTGTTGGGCTGAATGTTAACCTATTAAGTCTATTTGTTGAAAAATATGGTTCAACTCTCAATTTTTTTTGGTTTAATTGATCTAATTGTGGAAGTGGAAGTTGAAGTCTTCCACAATCATTGTGGTGATGTTTATCTGATCTTTTTCTTTAAATTTTTTTTTATGAGAAGAATATATTTATTGAGGGAAAGAAACCTCCTATATGAGATACGGATAGAAGGGGGGCCTCAAATGGGTGGTCTCTTCTAGGGACTTTTATAGAGTAAAACTATGTGGTGAGGTGGGTCTAAGGTGGTGGAGAAGACATGGGAACTCACTTAGGTGGGCATGAGATGGGACAAAACTATGGTCAACCAATGAGATTACAAGCACCATTGCTTAGGTTAAAATGAATTAAATCCAGTACCAAATGGGGAATCAAGTCATGGGTCATGTAGCAAGTGGGCATGAATATGGGACAGGTTCTCTTTCCTTGGGGGTTGGGCTAGTGACTCATTTGTTCTGTCAAGGTGATTGATACCTATGTAGAGTGTCAGTCCCTGATGCCCATCCCTAGGGAAGTATGTAGCTGTGTTTCCTCTTTTGTCTTGAGGTCTTGCCCATATGGGAGTGTCTGTCTCTTCCAAGTTACAATGTCACCTTGTCTTCCACCTTGTCTCCTTGAAGGCCTGGCCCAGTCTGATTGCCTACAGTAGTTCTACCTAATTAAGCTGCCTACAACATTACCCCCTCTGAAGAAGTAACCCGAACTACCATGAGGGAACCATGGGCAATGACCACTCTGGTTTCTTCAGGCTGAAAGGGTTCATAGTTGTTGACCAGCAGTTAGAGATTGCCTCCAGAGGTTCTATCTAAAGGCCCCGAATAGACACCAGGTATTTTCATCTTGGGAAGACATATAGTTTTGAGTTAGGAGGAGACAAAGCCAAAGAAACTATTAAACATACATAGGCCATATAATCACAACAAGATAATTATGAAAAAGATGAATTAGAACTTTTTTTGGTTCATTAGCAAATATCTCTTATATTTGGGGTTTTGCTATAAGTTTTACCTATATGATCACCTGGTTTTGGTATTTTCTAAGAAAGAACAAATTTCCTTAGAAATTAGAGCACATATAATCAAAGCATGAACATTTGAGCTAACAGGTAAATTTATAAACCTCTTTGAGGTATAGCAATTGTAACTCACTAGCTCTTAGACTCCTTTATTTATGGAGTCTAACAGTTTGTTGTAAGTCCCTCTAGCTTTAGTTAAGAGAGGTCACACGTGCATTTAATATCAACATGAAAAATCTGAGTTACATCAGGAATCAACCAGGTTAACTTACGTACTCATCATGACATATATATCACAAATACAAGGTTCTATCTATAGGCCCAAGGCTATAGGACACTATATAGCCAGTGTCTTTAGAACTTTTTTATACTGACAGGATTTTATCCGTCCTTGGAGATCTGTTTTAGTCAGTGAAATACCTTCTTAAGTCTTACATGTGAACAACTATATATTACATTTGTAAAACATCAGTCTTAGCATCATTGAGATTAGTAAGCAACCTGAATGCATTGTAGTATCTCAGTTATAGTTAAAGCAATATGTCTTCTAAAGTCTGTTTCTATTGAGGTATGATGACTGGAAGGTCAGGACTGGAGAAGGACAAAGAGACCTGTGCCAATGTCCAGCAATAGGTTGGGTTTTCTTCTCTAGTCATGATTACTCAGGGCTCCTCTGTGGAGATGACAGGCAGAGAGTGTTCGGCAAGAGGGAGAAGGCAGGCCCAGGGCATGGTGGTCCTGCTGGACCACCTGGGAAGCCAAGTCTGAGCTTTGAGACCTCTGCCTCAGAGTGCAGTCTCACTTCTAGTGGCTGCTTTGGCAGTCAGAGCATGGTTTGTAGGTCTCTTAAGGCAGACCCTCTTATGCTGGCCTGGCTTCTGACTGCAGTAACAGATGAACCTCATCAGCAGATAGACCTCATTGCTGTTGAGATCTTCTTGGAGCCAAGAGAATCAGACTTAGGGTCTGTTTTGAGGCCGCAATAATGGCAGCCATTTTTTTTTTTTTTTTATTTTTATCTCTTTGCTTTTTCTCCCTGGTGTTCTCCCAGTTCCAATTATAGGTCACTAAGAAACAGTTTTTATTAACAAATTGAGTTTTCTGGAGCAAAAGTTATCTTTGGTAGCTCTTTTCTAATATCTGGAGCTGAGTAATTATCTGTAAGAATAGTCTATTCCTCTGTTAACATCTGATCAAATATGCTTTACCAGTACCTCTATCAAACATTCTAAGAAATCAGAGGGGTGTTCATCTTTCTCCTGGAAAATAGCTAAAAAGTAAAATAACTAGACAGCTTGTTTCTAGTTCTTAGACCTTCAAGAACACACTTGAAAGAAAGTCTTTTCTAGTTTCTTGCCTGGCTATTAGGCCAACAGGCATCTAAGTATTTGGGCTCCAGTGGGAACAGGTAGTTCCACTGGTTGTCTGTCTCTTGGCTCTTTAAAATTAATAATATGATATTTATTTCCAAAGGCAATGGCAGCTTATAATGCTGCCCATCTTTCCATAAAAGTCAAAGCTTGGTTTAAGATTAACATTACAACTCTCCAGTGTAGTTTGTAAGTCTGAGTAAATTGTCTAAAGATATCAATATATTTATCAGGGTCATCTGAAGATTTTCAAAGATCTGACTTTATCTGTTTTAGTTCACTGAGAAAAAGGCACCTGAACCGTGGAAATTCCAAAATTGTCTTTTTCTTTCTTTAAAGGGTATTGTCCTTGAAAAGCTTGCAGAGATTCAGCTAAGAATAGGTGTAGCCTTGTAGAGGGCCATATTGGCCGCTGGTCTAGAAGCTCCATCCTCTAGACTAGAAAGGCAAATAGGGGAAATCTTACTTTCAGTAATGGTGGGCAAGACTGAACTGCCTGGTTTTCCTGTTGCTCACATTTACATTTCAAAACTTAAATAACAATAACCTTCTAAATGCAAACAAAAATCTGAACATAAAACATTTTTACCGTTTTCCTTTTTACATCATCTTTCTAGTTATAAAACAACATAATAATTGATACTTTCTTCTGTATTTCATTTGGATTAAGCGGTTCTTTTTCAGCATATGAGGATCAAACATCTTCTGGTGCCTAATGAGGCACTTTAAAGGGGTAAGAGACTTTGACTGTGAGATAACTTGAAATTCAGTAGGAATTACCTTTTTGGGCATCCCCACCTTCTTTCTAATTGATTCCTCCACCCAGGTGTCCCTGGAGTAGCCCTCTCCAGAGCAGGTGGATGCTCCTGTTGGAGAGAAGGGAGACAAGATCCCACCAGCCTATCCAACCTTGAACTGGTACGCGATTCCTATCTCCAGAAATAGCTCACAGACTCTTCACTTACTCTTATTGAATATTTGTAAGTTTCAATTGGTCTGGTGACTGGGATGTCTACAGAAGGAAGCATAACTATGGCATGAAAGGTCAATTGGAAGTGAGCACTTATCAGGCTACAAAGATCACTTCTAGAGATAGATTTACTGGTTTCTAGAGAGCCATTTACTGGAGGGATTTGGCCCTGTGCATTGAGCCAAGTCTCCAGACACTTGTTTTCCATCTAATCATCTAGGTAAACACTTTTAGCAACTGGACAAGATTTAAATTTGAAGTTCACAGGTGAAATTCATATTTTATCATCCAGCATCACATTTTAAATGTTGGTAAAAACACTTTGCTTCAAAGCTGACAAAAATCTCTAACTTATTGTAAGGCTCATATGTGAATCCTTTCCTCTGATAGCCACTGTAGTGTATAAGCTATTGCAAGCTGCCTCAGCCTAATTTCTGAAGGAGTGACTCATTAAGTTGTTCTACTGAAAAGCTCAGGTAGAATTCCTACTTTATTAGGAGAGAGAAAAAAGTACAATAGGTAAATGGAGATCTTTCAGTAGTCAGGAGTCAGTTTTCAACAAGGAACCTTTGGGTTCCTCAGTTGTTCTTAGTTTCTGTTGGCCCACACAACCAGAGCTCAATCTCCGTAAAGAAATCCAATGATTTCTTTGGTCAGCGTTCTATCAGCCATAGGCTTCAATAGGGATTTACCAAAGAATGGCTGGGGAAACCTGTCCTCTGCTTTAAAGAGTAGCAGCTGCTCTATGAACATTTATTAGCTGCTGAGTAACCACTGTTTGTCCAAGTCTTATAAGGGATAGTTAAAAGCCTGAACAAGATCACTTAGCATTCTATAATAAAGCCCTAAAGTCTATCTCTTATATACCCAAATGATATCTAGACCTAGGAGAAAAGATTGGAAATCCTCCCTCACACTAAATGTGTTTTGGTCCTATAAGAGCGTGTTTTTATAGGATATATCTTAAGCTGTGTTCATAGGGGATGGTTAGGGAGGGAGCTTGCTTTAGCTTGCTGCCTTGACAAGAAACAATTATTCATTGCTAAACAGCTTTGAGCAGAGTAGAGAACAGAAAGCATTTAATCAACAGGTCTTTATTTTAGGACAGGGGCAAAGGCCTCCAAAGGGGGAACCAGATCCAGATATCCATCTAGACTCCTCCACTGGTCAGTGCTTCCCTGCTTATGAACGCAGGGGCCAGTACACTGGCTGAATTCAGAATAGAACATAAACAGGACCCTGATGTGTTTTAGCAACTATATGAGGTTTTTGGTTTTGTTTTTCTTCCTTCTCTCTGTATCTTCACTTTTTTTCTTATTCTTTATCTTCCTTTCTTTCCTCCTTTCCTCCAACATATATATGGCAAGTTTCTATATATGTTCAAAGTACAAAAATAATTAACCAGTGCCTTCACCTTAATAGTACCTTTTGTGGATAAGTCAGATTAACCCTGCTGCTACCTGTGCAGCTCTTGATATTCCTGGGGAAGGGAGGCAGGGATGGGAGAGAGGATCGAGAATAAAGATAACAGACAAAAGCTGAGGTCAGATGGAGCCCTCTTTCCCCTGGGAGAAAAGGAACTTCTCAGCCACTGTGGGGTGTTATTGTAAAGTCTCAAGAGGTTGATGGCAGTTTCTACCTCTTTGCCTAGCAACTTGTTTGCCAGCTAGAACAGCTTATTTATGTGGTTTAATGATCTCTCTGCATAGTCAGGGCTGGCTTTGCCTTGTCTTCACATATGTCACCAAGTTTCCAGGTTCATCTGCTCCCTACATCTCCCCCTTTTCTGTTTTTTATTTGCAAACAATGAGTGGTCAATTGAAGTTGGAGGAACTGTGTTTGGAGAACTCTGTAGAAGACCTCATTCTTGAACCCTTTCCATTGTGAGTGGACTTGGCATTTTTAGGCTAAAGATTCACAGTCGAAAGATTTTAGGTATCTGTATTCAGCAACTTAACCCTGTTTAGTCCATTAACCTGTAACAGTAATTAATGATCAGCATAACATTGTTAGTGATTTGAGTTTTTACAGCTAACATATTACTATGATATTGTTTTACATATCTTTTTGTTATAATTTTCAGCTGAGTGTTTAAGACCAAGTTAAGGCAAGACTGGTACTAATTATTTTTTGCTATTTATCAAGGTCAGTTAAGTCTCCTCAGGATTTACGTTGGAACCAAATCACTTTAGTCAATGTCAGCCATCTGGATGAATCACAACCATTGCTTGACCAAGTTGTTTTCCATGAAAGTTTGAAAGGTTTTTTTTTTTCCCCTCATGACTCTCCTTAGGTACACTGTATCTCATTAATTCACTTTCCTCTGTGATTCAGAGGAAAATAAACCTTTCCATCCTTAATTTTGGGTGTTGAGTATTTTGGCCCAGCAAGGAGTGAAAAAGCAACTGAGACACTCTCTACACTCTTATCACCTACTCAGACCTTTGAATCCTAATTTTGGTTACCATTTCCTGGATATTCTGGGTCAATTTCTTTTTCTTTCTTTCTTTTGTATTTTAGGGAAGGGTCTACAGGGTATTCAGGGTCTCACTACTAGATCAGACTTGTAGGGATCTGCCTGTTTACAGCCTCCCAAGAGCTGGGGTTATAGGAACATGCCACCATGCCCAGTCTCAATTGCTGTCTCAGCATGCTGAGGGGGCAGGGCTGGTAAGGCAGGCCTGGGAACAATTTTTTTAATTGGCCTGAGTTTGGGTGTAGCCCCATACTTGTTTATGGTTTGTAGAGCAGTCTCTGTGGCATTGCTGTCATAAGACTGCATCAGCGTCTTGAAAGGTGGCATCAACTTTCTCTGGGAAAACACAGCAAAGTCCAAATTAGCATTGGACTCGGTGTTTTTATTGTTCACTATGAAGATCTTTTCAAAGAATCCTTCCTAGCTTTTTTGCTTTACCTGATTAAATTGTTTTTTAATTGTTGATGTTTTATCCATAATAGAAGGTAAAATTTTAATAGTATACACTGCTAATTGAAGTCTATGGAGTGTAAATTCCTTAGGGATTATTTCCCCTTCCATTTTTGTAATTGAATTTTGAGCATACGGTGAGCATGGCTAACAGTTTTGTAGACCTTGAGGCATAGAAGGAAGCATTAGCAGAGGAAATACAAAATGTTTGGAAAGCAGCACTTGTGTATGCTGGGTCATTGTCAGTCTTCAGTGCAAGAAGATAGAAACTAAAACAAAGTAGCCCTCTTTTTCTCTTCTACATTGTAAGCAAGCTATACCCTGGTAATCACAGCCAAACATTTCTCAAGTTGACACAAAGTATCACCTCTTGTTAACTTGACAGATATTTTTTTAAAAAAATTGATTGTCAGACACATAGGCATGATTATTTCTGTCATTTCACAGCTTGAACATTGCAGCACATTTTATTCTTGCAGATAGAACAAGCAGCACTGGTCCTCTCAATTGGCTTGTTGGTGTTAAGCTCCATACTCTCTGGAGTCCCTTGGTTTCCTCCCCACCCAGCTGCCTAAGAGGTGGTGAGAGAAGCACAAAACAACTGTTTTTTCCTGTTAAAAAAAAACTCTTAGGGTGGGGGATGTGGCTCAGTGGAATAAGTACTTCCCTGGCAAGAGCAAGGTCCTGAGTTTAATCCCTGGTTCAGCAAAAAATAAAATAAAATAAAATAAAAGTCTGTATGATACAGGGAAGTAAAACTCCCGACCTCACCTGGATGAGTTCCTGTTCTCTAACACTGAAGAATGAATTTTAGGAACAAACAGAGGTTGAGGGTAAAACTTTATTGGAAAGAAAAGCTTCTGTCGGAGAGGGGAGAGGGACAGAAGGGGGACCGAGCTGGTTGCCCAGGAAACTGCCTCTTTCTGGGTATTTTTATAGGGCAAAACCATGCGGGGCTAAGGTAGAGAAGAAGGGGTCTCAATTAGGTGGATGTAGCGTGGGACAAAACTGTGGTCAACCAATGGGATTACAAGCACTATTGGTCAGGTAAAGTTTAGCCCCAGGACCAAATGGGGAGTGGTCATGAATACAGGACAGGGTCTCTTCCCCTCAGGCATGAATACGGGACATGGTCTATTCCACTCAGGTTGGTTTAGTGACTCTCTTGGGTCTTTTCAGGTGATCGCTACCTATTTAGAATATCAATTCCAGGTGCTATTCTTTTAGCATTTGTTTGGCCTTTAGGTGTGGTTGACAGCAGGAGCCTCAGTCACTCCCAGGGTTGCAGACATCTTGTCTCCTATGTTATCTCTTACCAGAGCCTGACCCTGTCTGACTGCCTATAACATTTCTAGCTAACTTAGCTGCCTACAACATGTAGAAGTCCAGATTGATTTATGCTGGCCTTGCCCTAAATTGCTTTCCTACTTCCTCTCTAGTATATAAGTTTACAGTTCCTTCTCAAAACAAACAAACTCAAGAAATTTAGCAAGCTGTCTTAATAGACATACACTTCCCTAGCCAGGTGCACCACAAGAGGGTAAATGCAAGAAACAAGCACACGAGCAGTGTTTCTATGTGCATCTGTGCTTCTTGAGACTGCCCGATCCCTACCTTTTTCCTTTTGGCTTCTTCTCAGCCTATTTTTTCTTTCTTTCATCTGAATTTCTCCTTACAACTCTGTTTACCCTTCTTATTCTGTGGGTCACTAACAGGATGGGTCAGTCTTGCAAGATTGTGCCAGAAGTACCATTTTTCTGCTTGAAAAATTAAATCCAAAATTAGATCATTAAGAACATAAGGTATGGGCCAGGGATATAGGTCAGTGGCACATGCCTGCCTGGCAAGTCCAAGATTCTGAGTTTGATTCCCAGCACCCTCCAAAAAAAAAAAAAAAAAACAGCTTATAATTGAATACTAGAAAATAAGATTTTAAAATAACTTATAGATATATTTTATTTTCTTGTGATTCATTATCATAAGAACTGAAATAAGTTAGCATAAACATTTATGATTTTCCAGGTTTTATGGTATCTTCACTACTGGGTATTTTTGTGGCAAATTAATTCATGTATGGTTAAATGTTTTTGTGGTGTATTCAGATATTAACTTATTCATCCTTCAGTATTTAATATTTTATGGTTTTCTAAAACTTGTCATTTATGTAAACACCAATTATATATATCCTGTTAACTTGTGATGAATTATACATATACCTTTTTTTGTCAAGTTTAAGTGTCAAAATAACTGTTCCCTTATAAATTTTGAAAGTTTGCTTCTTCCTAAAAGGAAATCAGTTTTTAAATATGCTTTTTCTGGAAAACAGGAATTTCAAAATGAAGAGTATTTTCTAAGTCTTTCAATTTAAATTTAACAATTGCTTATTACATGATACATTTCTAGTATCTTTTTCATTTCAGGTTATATTAAATAACTATTACATGATAGAATTGTTAATGCATAGGCAGTTTTTTAATAATAAAATATCTTCTAATTGAAGTCTTTTCTTACCAACTTTTTTTTTTTAGCAAAAGGTCTTGCATTTCATCATAGTTTATTATAATTTATGGTTTGAGTTTTTTAATAATTTAGATGTGATATAATTTCCATGCTATTTAATTCTGAATTACTGTGGTCTTTTGCACATTAAAAATAAAAGTGCTAAACTATATTGTCTGTACCCTAAAGTGAAGATTAGATTTCTACAACTTTATTACATGTAAATATTTTAAAATGTATTTTTGATATTACTTCAACATTTTTTTCAGGTAAATCCTTATGTTCATATAATTCAGGTAAACTTTAGCATGTGCAGTATTTAATGCATGCGTTCATATGCACAGTTTAATGTTTTGTTGTTTTGTGCTTCGTTTGGCTATTGTGCATATACTAAATTCCTAACCACTGTGTCAATAGCTTCGTTTTTCTGCCTATAGATTTTTTCCAGTATCTTTGTGTTTATATCTTTATTATTTTGGTATTAAAAACTGTTTGTCAAAATACAGTAATTTATAATTTCAATATGTTTGATACTGCCTCCTTTAATATGGTGTTATTTCTCAGTGAAGTATATTTTAATATATACTGTGTCATATATACCATTTCAGAAAATTTAAACTTAAATTGATATAGTTTATAGTTTTTAGTTGGTTGGGGGGGGCAGCTGTTAAAATCCTAAGCACATTGGATTAAAATATAATTAAAATTACAATGTTTGCTATAGTTTCCATCATGTTAGCAATTTTGCCATATATTCTAAGGAAAACTGAATAGCCTTAATATTATTACTTCAGCTCATCATAGTTTAAATTTCACATATGCACAGAGTATATGGCATGTTGTTATAAACTGGCATTAAATTGTTTAACTGGTCAGTGGACTTTATCTCAATAATTTATTTAGAAATTATTTAATGTATTTAGTAGAAAAAACTTGTATACACTTTAAAAATGGTCTTAGAAAGGCTAGGAAATTCACATGTAAAGCCTCTGGAAATGGCAAAGTAAACTTTAGAACCTACTAAGGAAAATTTATTCACAACCAAGGTGCATTCACCTTACCACCTCAAGCAATAACAGCAATAAACATAACTTATGAAACAATTGTTTGAAATACACTGAACATCAAATGTTATACATGGCATTTACTAGGAGATGGAAACAAATGAGTTGGATCCTCAAATTTCCTAGCCTACCACTGTAGGAAGGGTTCTTAGCCAAATGTAAAAAAACAAAACAAACAAACAAAAAAAACCAAGACAAAAAAACCCAGAGATCAAAACTTTTGGAATGCACAGAACAGTGTACTGAAGAAAACTGAAAAGAGTGAAGACACCAAAATTATGTAGCATGCAAATGCTACTTAATACTCGAGAAAAACACAAAATTAGTTAACTAAAATACAGTAACTTCAAAAAGGGTCAAAATACCTCTAAGTAACACAGCTACATGCAAAAGAAAGCTCAAAAATATTTATCAGAGTACAGGAACAACTATCACTCAACAACATTATATTCACAGTTACTGTCATCTAATAAAAAGTTACCAGGTGTGCATATAAATAAATAGGGCATCAGATATGCTGAAATCAATAAATAGATCAATGAGAGACAGACAGAGATGGGGAGATATTTGGTCATATCTAAATAAAAACTGGCACAGATGTTACAATCAGTATATAAGGAGATTTTATATTTTCTCATATATGTGCCTTTAAATATAATTGATTATTTAAACAAAATTAATACCAATGTTGTATAGGATTTGCAACAAGTATAGAAGTAAAATAATATCAATGTTGGGAGAGGAGAAATGGAAACATGATTGTAGTGTTGTATACTGTATAATAAAGTGATGATGTTTCCAAAGAGTTGTAATAAGTCAAGGGTGAATACTCTAAGCTCTAAAAAAGCAAAGATTTAGTACTTTTAAGGTAGTAAAAAAGGTAAAACAGAACTATTAAAAGTTCTATTTCATCTCAAAGAAGACAGAAAAGAAAAAATGATCACAAATGCATAGAATAAATAAAAATAAATATCAAGCCGGTAGTTGTAAGCCAATTTCTGATTATATTGATTTAAATAATCAGAATATCCCAAATTAAAAGGCAGAAGTTACCAGGTACTTGGGCAAGAAGACTTCCTGAACTGCTTCAGAGGTGGAAGAATGAGCGGATGAGTTGTAAAAGATGGGCAAAGAGTGTATATTTAATGCTGATGTTCATATATTTTTTAAAGAAATGATGACTGATAAAAACAAAAGAGAAAAATGACTAAACAGGTAAAATTCTGAATTATGGTATAGCTAAAAAGACATTATTGATACAAATAAATAATTTTAGTATAAAAGTGACAAAGTTATATAAAGCATATATTAAATTTAGTTCAGATAGTGGAACTCCATTTATAAATGTATTTTAGTAATTTAAAATGTATAGAAACTATACATTTCAGGTTCCTAGAAAAATAATTTTTGTCAAAGCAGCCTCAATAAGAATTAAAAATTTGAACATTTTGTATATAATCATTTCTTGAAGAAAAGAGGTTAAATTCAATTTTACTAAGAAAATAAGTTCATCTAGACTAATTTTACTGGTGATTTATATTAGCTATTAAACAACAGATTGCCCCAATCTAATAAAAGTCTTGCAGAATACACATAAAGAATATTGCCAAACTCATTCATATAGAAAACACATTTTTATTAGAAGTTTATAGACAGTATGTCTAAGCCTATTTTACTCCTATGTATGTTAGAAAATTAAATACAAATGATTTAAATTTAATTATGTAAGTTAAAAGCTTTCAAAAGTATTCAACATAAATTCATAATGATACCTCTTTTCAAATTATGAATTAGAAATGAACTTTCTTAACTTGGTAGCATGTTAAAGTCCAAAAGATCAGTGATAGAAATACTTTTTGAAAGAAAAGAAATTAATAAGAACGACTGTAGTAGAGGTCCCAGTGCAATAAGAAAAGAAGATTTTAGGAACATTAAAGATTTGAAGGCTACCAAGAGATGGAAGGAGAGGGTAGGGGAGGGGAAAGGAATAAAGGGATTCAGAAGTGTTACATGAAGGCAGTATCTTCCTAGGATGAGTGTGGTCATTGTGTACCGCAAACACGTAATAATAAAAATCAGTTGCCTTTCTCTATACCAGAACTAGAAACAACCAGAAAAAAACCAACAAAAGTGACAGAATATTAAATACAAAGGAATAAATTTAACAGAAGTCATGTGCAACTACTTTTGGAAATGTTATAGCATTAAGGAAATTACGGGTTACCTAAAAATGCATAAATACCAAAACACTGGTAAGGCTTGATATTATAAACTGTCAGTTCATCTACTTGAGCCACAGATTATGTACAATTTCAACCCTCTCAAATATCTCCATGGAAACTGCTGAGGATAGTCTATGTATGTAGAAAGCTAAAAGGACAAGAATAATTAAAAGTCAGGGAGGAGAAGACTCTATATCCCACTTCAACAGCCTTTAGAGTGTGTGGCATGCTGCACTGATGTGAGGGTAACTCTGTCAAGGGAGTAGAAAGGCACTGAGCTGGACTCCCAGAGAAGGCCAAGGTCACATGTCTGATCACTGAGGAAAACAGGCACTTCAGTGAAGGTGTTCTCCCTCTTGAGCTGATAGGAACATACCAGTACATAAGGAATGCACATCCTTATTATCTGTGAGTGAAATGATTGTAAAATTTTACTGTTATGTTTTAAGTAATGCATTTATATGATGTCATTTTATAAGGGTATATAATGCTCTCCCACTTCTTTTGTAAACATGTGGTTCAATCTGTGTATTTCAGATACTCTATGCACACATACAGTGTTACGTGGATTTCTTTTCATTTATCACATTAGCAAAGTAATGTTAATTAGCATTTCTACTTTTTTCTAAATATAAATGTTTTACAGTTCTCATCCACACTCCTACCATTTAACACATTGCTATAGAAACTTCATCTCTGCCTTCAAATTAATTACTATTATAATTATTTGACAATTATTATTTTAGTCATTCAGATTTAGTTGAGATTTTCATCTTTTTTTCTGGATTAAGCTGAATTCTTTCCCTTTTATTTCTTTTCTTCTCATCCCTTTCTTTTGTTTTTTTTTTATGTATTTAGTACAGGGTCTACAGGGTCTCACTATGTAGATTGGACTCCTAGTGATTCTCCTGTTTTCAGCCTCCCAAGCTCTAGGAGTACAGGTGTGCCACCATGTCCAGTCTTAATCACTGTCTTAGTGGGCTCTAGGGGTAGGGCTGGTACAGCAGGCCAGGGATTGAACTCTGGCCTCTGCATTCTGCCTAAGTGGCACTCTAGTCCACTGAGCTGTCTGGCTGGCCCTTCATTCCTCTTTCTATCTCTTTCTCTCCCCCACCCCCCTTTTTTTTGTTTTCTGGTGATTGAGCTCAGCTTCATGCTAAGCACATTTTCTACCATTAAGCTATACACTGTGCCCCAGATTTCTTTTTTCTTTAAGTACCTTTCTTTCTGTCTGTCTGTCTGTCTGTCTGTTTTCCTTCCTTCTTCTTTTTTTTTTTTTTTTTTTTTTTGGCCAGCTCGGCCCACCTTGAGGGTAGGGCTGGGCCAGCATGTGGTGCTGGGGATGGAACCTGGGTCCCCTGCGCCTGCCTCAGCTAACGTAAGCAGGTGCTTTAAACCACTGGGCCATCTTACCAGCTCCCCTTTGTCTTGCCCTCCCTCTCTCCCTTCTTCCCTTCCTTCTTTTGTATGTGCAGGGTCTACAGAGTGTACAGGGTCTTACTACACAGATCAGACTTGCAGTGATTCTCCTGTTTTCAGCTCCCAAGCACTGGGATTACAGGCAACCACCACCATGCCCAGTCTCAGTCACTTTCTAGGCGCATCCTGAAGGTAGGGCCAGCACACAAGTCGAGATCAAACCTCCAACCCCTGAGTGTGCCTGAGTAGGCCCTTTAATCCACTGAGCTGACAAGCCCTTAAGTACTTCCCTTTTCTTTTTCTTTTTTCAGTACTTTTCTTTAAAACAAAATCTTTCAGTGAAGAATTCAAAACAGTTTTCAGTTTGCCAAACATATCTTCATTTCATCTTCTTTCCTGATGGGAAATTTAGCTTCCTATAATAGCCTAGAATTGCCTTCTTTTCCTAGTGTGCTGACAGTGTTATTCCAATGTACATGGCTTCCAAGTTTGTATAGATCTCTTTCCATTTATTTAACTCTTCTTTAATTTGTTAGCATTTGTTTGTATTGTGTGACTCTATCTTTAAATCAAAACCAGGTTAAAATGAGGTTCTTATGCCCTAATCCAGTGTAACTGGTATTATAGGAAGAGGATGTGTGGAAGAGATAGACTTCCATAGAGAGAAGGGAGCATTAATACTAACAGGGACAGGACAGCCATCGGCTGCCATGATGCGTCTACAGATGAAGCAGCACCAAAGATTGCTGGAAAACACCAGGAGCTTGGAGAGATAAGGAGTCTATGCACTGCCACCAGAAAGAGCGTGGCCCTGCGGACACCTTGGTTTTAGACCTCTGTTTCTTAGAACTATAAGATAACAAATTTCTGTGGTTCAGGGTACCCAGGTTTTGATACTGTTACATCATCCTGGGGAACAAATGCAGCAGTGTTTTGTGGCCTGGGAAGGCCATGCTTTCCACTTTTTTGTTGGATGTATTTGTGAATATTTTGTGATTTAGATATTCTTATAAAGGATACCAGTTTTGAAATTAATTTTCCAGTTATTCTAAGAGATATAATTCACTTTTACATTGACTATATATCCTGCAGCCTTGCTAAATTCATATATTAGTCACTATAAGTTTTCTGTAGCTTCTTTAAGAATTTAACTGTACATAATCATATTACTTCTTGGCTTGAAATGTGCATACCACTCGTTTCTTTTCCTTTCCTTGTTCATGTTCTATCTCGAACATGTAGTACAGGTTGAACAGAATGCCCATACCTATACTAACTTTCCTTTACCTATTTACTTGTGTCATGGGGAAAGAATTCAGTACTTCACAATTATGGTGTTAACCATAGAGTTTTTTTAGACAATCTTTATTGGTTTGAGGAAGCTCCTTTGTAATCTGCTGTGACATTTTTCATGAATGTGGGTTAACTTACTAAAAATAATTTCTCTAAATCTATTGAGGTGCTAATTTTCAACTTGTGTTTACTAAATGAAATAATTTCAATGTACATAAACATTAAAAATTATAGGATACAAATGATAAAACCAACAAGTATGGGAAATTTTTATAGCCTAAATTAAGAATTGAAATAAAAATGGACTAAATATTGTCGTTATGGAGAGCAAAACAGTGCTATGAAACATAGCAGTTCTTCCTATATTAATGTTGTTTCAGTACAAGTCAAGTAAAAAACTAAAATAGGATATTTTTGTGCAACCTGAGAACCTGAATCTAAAATTTATATTGAAAAGGGAAAAGGAGAGATCAAAGATGTAAATATAGTAATAGTGAGGATAGATTTGTTTTTCAGTAAAAAATGGTTTAGTATCAAAGCCAGCAAGTTCTTGGTTCATGGTTAGCCTGTGAAAAGAGGAAAGTAGAGAACCAGAAAGGTCTTTGCAGACATTATATACTTACTTATAACAAAGATACTAGGACAGATTATTGGCACATAATATCATGGAGAAAGAAAGAAAAAAAAGGAAAGAGAAGAAGAAAGGAAGAAATCTGAAATATATTTTCTATATGGAAAAATAAAATTATATTCACATTTTACACAACATACAAGCACAATTCAAGATGTAGAGGATGTAATTACAGAAATTCAGCTTTTCAGAAAAGCATGAAACAATTTCTTATATGGTGGGGTTTCTTAAGACACTGAAAATGCTGTTTTAGTTTTAAATTTAGTTTTAAATAATGAATTCAGTAGTTTAATATTCAGTAGGAAGGGGAAGGAGAATAAAAAGAATCAAAATATAGAGAACATATCAGTACTCATTGAGATGAATGTAACACTATGATTCAAACTTGTGTTAATAAGAACATTTTTAAAGTTTCACGCTAAAATCTGTAGGATTTGAGAGGAAGCAGTTTGTATAAATCATGTATGCTACCCTAACACATACACACATGTATTCAGGATAGCTCACAAAGATTGACAGTATGAATTTTGTCTTTTTCTCATGTTATATTTGACTAATATGAAAGCATGTAATTTGTATGTTGTTTTATATAACTGACACAGTAATCACTGCCTTGAATGTTTACAACTGAGTAGCAGTCTGGAGTCTTTACTCCATACTCCCATCTGTGGATTCTAAGACCAATTAGAATGTATATTCTAATTTTGTACATCCCTTTTTGACCATTCTTTTTAAGTTATCAGATTTTTCTAGCTTCAAAATTAATTGAGGCTGTTAGAATCCCTAAGTTATTTGTGGCTAGAGCTCTATGACATCAGGATTCATAAGGAAAGCAGTGGTGGGGGTTCTTTTGTTGGAACTGCAGGATTAAAAATGCAAAAGTGGGCTGGCAAATAGCTCAATGGATTAAAGAGCCTGCAGGTAGGCACAGGGGCCTGGGTTCAATCTCTGGGCCTGCTGTGCTGGCCCTGCCCCCAGGGCATGCTGAGATAGCAATTGAGACTGGGCATGGTAGCACACCTGTAATCCTAGCTCTTGGGAGGCTATAAGCAGGCAGATCTCTACAAGTCTGATCTAATAGTGAGACCCTGAACATCCTGTAGACCCTTCCCTAAAATATAAAAAATAAAAATGGAAGAGTATTTTCTTTCTAATCAGTTAAAAAAGAAAATGAGCCTGTAGTTCCTGTCAAGAGACTTTCCCGATCCTAAAAGGACAAGGATTAAAACAAATAAGAGGTAAAAAGTTATGGAGCTATTTCTAAGGGTAGGTTGAAAATGTTGAAGAGTTTTCTTAGAACACCTGATTATTTTTGCTTTAAACATGTTATACAATATGAGCTCTCTATGTGCCTTTAAGCCATGAATTATTTATTTTCTGGAGAGCCTTGGTTCCATCTTTTAAATGAATAATGTGTAGTAGAAGAAAGATGAAGCAAGTCATTTTTTGGAACTAGCAACGCTGTCTTCATTCACTCTTAAATGTTTTCTGGTACTAGGAAGGCAATTGTTTAGTAAAAGACTACTGTGTAGGGTATATTAAATCCTAAGGCGTATATGGGAGAAAAAAAGACAGAGCCCCCGCGAAGTAGTAACATCTTGGCTGCCATGCTTAATGTATCTCAGAGTGAGTGTGTAAGAGCAATTTGCTTACATCGTCAGTGCTTTGATTTTATTTCTGTCATTTTAGGGTTGATATTTAAAATGATGTTATTGGTTTTGTAAAAGGAAGATACACACATGTTCTTATAAGCACTATTAGTGATCTTAGTTTGTTTTCTTAGAAAATAGCACAATTCACAATTTAATGAATTAATTTTATGCATGATTTATTACTTCTGAAAGGAGTTGAGAAATAGCTAACATAAATAGTTAAGAAGACAGATTAAGAATGCTTAAATGAGTTTGTTTTTCTTAGTTCTACTTACCCTCCATGGGTATGATAAAAAGTAATTGGGTATATTGAATTTCTTTATCATAAATATTAGGAAAACAGAGTAGTGCTTTTGAAAGTAATTCATTGTGTTTTGAAATTTACCTAGCTTTGAGTGCCTTTGTCAAAAATTTCTAATACTAACTTATGTATTATTCAATAGATTTCATGAATCATCATCACACAGATTACATAGCTACTTCTTATTTTTCTAGTTTTAAGCCACTTAGAATTTGTTTTACACATGTCTAGGATAACTCTTGTGTTTATCTTAACTTCTTAATCACCCATAACCTCACATCATGTAATGTATGTGAAAATAAATGTTAGTAAACTCCTAATTATGGCTTTCTCTCTATTTTTATGCTTAAGTGAAGTTTTCATTTATCTTTCAGGTGGTTGAGGGTTTTTTTCTTCACCAACTAGTAGTCACAATTATTGCTATTATTTCCTTTACAGGGTCGAAAAGAATAAGTGATAGTGAAATCTCTGACTATGATTGTGATGATGGAATTGGTGTAGTATCAGGTAAGGATTTTTAGGTTTTAAAAAGTAAAGTAGAGTTCTTTTACCAATGGGAGGGTGGCCAAAAGATGGAGGCGGATGGTTGGGGTAGGAGGGAAAGGGGCATGGACAGAATTTGGTAACTTGTAAAGTTTAAAGTCCTGAAAAAGAGAATTAGATTGGCTGTTCTTGAAAGCTGTCAAATAAGTACATTATTTATAGGCTTTGTATTTTAAAGCAACTAAATATGGGCTGTCTAATAGATTGGAGGTTTACTACATAATTGAAAATTCTTTGATAAGCTGCTATTATGAAAAAAGAGGCAATCTTTTTTATTGTATCAGCATACTTGAAAATGTCAAGTTTTTGAGTGAGATATTTAAAAACTGTCACTGTTTTAATATTAAGCATCATTTTGAGCTATTTTTTGAAATAATAGTATCATACAGTACTAGTGTATGGTAGTGTGGCAGTGCAACAGCACAACTATTGCCTCATTTTATGCTTAGATATTTAAGTCAGTAGATATGCTCTCTATTAATTCTGACAAATATGTGGATATATAATATCTTTAATTCTATAACAATTCTATTCTTTCTGAAGTTTAAATAATCTAGCAGATTTTATAATTAGGACTAATTTTATTCTGTATGAAATATGATCTGTCACATATAGGATATACTATACTTTCATTGATAACTATGAAGTGTTTATGTGGTAAGTTTGTTAGGTATGGATCAGTTAGTATGGATATATCAGTGTACTACTTTTATAACACTGTTTTGTCTATTTTAAAACTGAGGTGAATAATATATTTACTGAGACTAAAGAAGTACTTTCTATGTTTTATGTTTAATAAATTAAAACTCAGTAAAGTGGTTTTGACAAAATTTTTCTTTTGTGGAGATCATTAAATTTTTTTCTATTTATATATCATTGCTTTTTTGACCATTTTATTTTTTCTATATTCTAAACACCTTTCCACATCATTATTTTTCATCAAAAGTATTTCTGCTCTGGCCCTTGAAGCCTGACTTTATTTATTTTGATATAAAATTTGAAGTGAGGTAGCCAGATCACATAGTAAATCTATTTTTAGTTTTTTGATGACCTGCATACTGTTCTTATCTAAAATCCAGAATATATAAAGAATTCAATATCTTAATGATGAACATATGTAATATGATTTACAAATCAAAAAGTGATCTGAATAGATATCACAAGAAGAAATACAAATGGCTAACATTGTCGCGCGCATCCTCGCCAGCAAGGAAGATGCGACCACTGGTTGTCTCTGCAATGCTTTATTCTTCCATGGATTGAGTAGTTCTTCTTCCCCTCCTGCTCCCCCGCTCCTCCGCTCCTCCTCTGCTCCCGCTCCTGACCCGGGCAAGCCTGCCCCAAGCTATATACCACAAGGCGTCCAACCCTGGAGTGACACGTGGGCGCAGCCAATTGGTCCAGATACGCGGAAGGGCGCCACAGCCTTTGCCTTAGCCATATAAGGAGTTGTTTACTACAGAGGACTCACCCAGCTGGGGGTGGAAGGCGGAAGCTGGCGCTGTCTTTTAAGGCGCGGCTATTCGCGCGGCTATTCCCAGCTCTCTACAGTTCCCCCTTTTTGTTTATAGCAACAGGTGAGAACAGAGGCCTGTTCCCCGCTGTGCGCGGATGTGGGCCAACTTGCCCAGGTATCATCTACCCAGGGAGTGTCTGTGCTGTCCGATGCCCTTTTTCGCGGGGGTAGGTGGACAGGCATGGAACCTACATGCAATCAGGCATGCTCTCCATGGATTCCGGTTGCGCACTCCGGTTTCCACGTGCAGTGCTTTGCCTCGCACCCTGTGCCGGTAAACTATTAGTGTAAGGTGGCCAGCCCAACACCAGGGGACTGCGTAGCTATAGGCTTTGGCTAATTATCTGTGGTCACCAAGAGTCATTGGATCCCTGGCACGACCCATGGCGCGTCATTCCAGCATGGAGACCCACACCTGAGCTGGGGGAGGAGGTTCCATTGCTAGTAATACTTGCTTAACAGCTATTTGTTGGTTAGGCGCCGTCGATATTTACAGAGGAGAAACAAGCAAAAACATAACCTCCCGCCACATAATAACAAGAGGGAGACAGATCCCGCCCAGCGCGATGCCCACCCAGCAGCTGCAGCCAGCTGATTCCAGAAGGGGCTGCACTAACAGGCGGCACTCGAGTCTCATTAATCTTTGTGATGGCATGCGCTAACTGCAGGGTATAA
>PVKA01037611.1:0-20878 GCA_004027165.1 Ctenomys sociabilis | reverse complement strand
GGACTGTGTTGGATTGTGGTGTCGAGTTCAAGCACCTAAGGTAGTTGAATGTCAATGGAGTGCCCACTTTTGACAGGTGTAGACAAAGGAAGGGTTGTAGAAAGAAAAAATCATGATGTGTGTGTATAGACAGTACAGTTGGGATAGATAACGCTGTGCTTCTACATAATCCTATGAGAGGCAAGATCTGCACTAATGGGGGTTGGACAGGATATTATGTTGGCTTTTAGTGCTATGGTCATCCACTAGGTAAATAATTATTGAATTTTTGATATAATTCAGCTATAAAAAAATCCTGTAAATATAATATCATGTATGCACCTTGTACAATACCAAAACGTTATGATAACAGTTTGCAATGTATTAATTCATTGACTCTGTATGGTTAAGGTGTCTTGAAACTGTCTGATTGACATTTGTATTTTAATAAAATAAAAATAAATGGAAAAAAAATAAAACCTTTTCACACTGGCCTTGTTTATTTTGAGCTGTGCATTCAGGAAAATTTGAAGCCTTTCTATGGCTTGATAATTCCTGCCTATTGTTTAGTAATATTTCATCATATGAATGTGCTACAGACTATCTAGTCAGCCAGTGATGACAACTTAATTGTTTCTAACTTTTGGTAACCATGAATAAAGATGTTAACATCTGCAATATATGCACCTTTATATGAATATAAGTTCCTACTCATCTATGTAAAGACAAGAATGCATTGTCTTGTGGTAAGTGTATGTTCAAGTTCTTCAGAATGCTCTTTCACTCATTGTACTGTTGTACATTCTCTCTTGCAATGAATTCAAGTTACGGTTGCTTCATTCTCTTTAGCATTTTGTGCTATAGATGTCTTGGATTCCTGTAATTCTAGATAAGTTATTTCATAGGATGTTTAATATTATTTACTTTTATATTATTAGGCTGAAGATACTAGAAGTGTAGAAGAAAGTAGGTTGTCTTGTTGTGATCAACACACTATCCATGGACCATGGAATATATGTTAAACAAGTGAAAGGCTCTGGAAAACTTATCTGAAATTCCCCTTGGCATTCTGCTCTGAAATTTACCAACTTTCATTGCAAGAGAAGAATCTGTATTCAAATGGGAAAATTATTGTTGAAAGCCATGTTTTTCATTTGTCATTAAGAAAGTATTATTTATTATTACCATATGTTTTGGGTTTTAAGACCATCAATGAGAATTCATAAGATTTCCTTCCCTTATATTGTACTACTTTTAAAAAATAATGGAAGATTTATTTGGAAATGAGTGGAGGGAAGATGGCTAGCTACTATGTAAGAGTAGGGAAAAAGAAAGCTATAGTAGTTTTTTAGATATTAATAAATGAGTTTAGCTCTTCGATAAATATTTATGTCCTTAAGTATGCTTTTCATAGGACAAATTGCAAATTTCATGCTTTCCCAGAGGATTCTTTTCATTGGTATGCAACTATTATGGGAAGAAAAATTTTATCTTGCAGTATTAAATTTGCTACTGATAAATATTTAAGAAACACTTAGGTTTCAATGAAGTTCATCGAAACTTTCTCTTCAAAAACAAAACTTTCTAAATTAGAACCACTTAAAGTCTTCATATCTAACTTGATAATGAATTTTTTCAGTTTAAGAATTTCTAGCAATAAATTATAAAAACCCAACTGTGACTCATCCATCTTGTTCTAATTCATTATTTTGTTTTGTCCTACTTATAAGCAATACATATACATTTATATACATTTAAATATATATACATTTATGGCTTTCATTTGAAGGTTTTCTTCCCATTGTTCTTGACATTGTATCTATAAGTTTAAAGAAAATTCAGATTTTTAAACTACTGCTATACCACTATTATTCCTGTACATTTTGTAAACAGAAATATTTCACATTCTATATTTTTAGTACACCATGTTAATTCCTAGATCTGGATGCATCAATAAACTAGTTTTTATTTTGTTTTTGTTTCATCAGCTGGCAGCAAGACAATCAATTTAGTACTTTATGTATATTTCAAATTAATCTAGAGGTGTTCATTCATATATATCTTTGTATAATTGAAATATATATATATATATACACACAGTTATGTTAGCATTTTTATATGTATATACAAAATTTATATATGTGGAATTTTAAAAAGCTATTTACATGGTTATTTCTTACCCTAATTGATTTGAAATTTTTTGAAGATAATGTTGCTTGTTTTCTTGAATGCTTTTGCTTCTGGAATCACTTGGTTCAAGTGTCCAAATGAGCTGTAAAAAAGCTATAAATTTTACTCATTCTGTCTTGAAAGGTGAGAGGCTGAGTACAAATGTGCAAGAAAAAACTAGCAAATTCTGATAAATTTAGTGATTATTCAATGCTTAATACAGTATAGGAAAATGAAAGCAAGCAGACTATAGCTTTAAAGTCTTGACAGTGCATAAGCATTCTAACAGTTCAACCTTAAAATTCAAAGCAAGACACCTTCACGTGCCACATCCTGTGGCGAGGCAATTGATTCCACAAGGCTGCAGAAGCCACTTCAGCTTTCCAAATTAGACATGGACAGGTGTAAGTGTGCATTCTCACAGATGGAGGTGCCCAGGCACGGAAGGATTAAGGAGCTTGTTCTGAGGTTCACAGTTGTTCCAGTTAATGCAGCCATGACAGCAACCCAGTGTGAATGGATCGTATCCTAAGGGATGTTCCTTTGATTGACCTATTTAGTGCAATACAGTCAGCATCCTTACTTCTAGTTAACAGAGTGCTATACAGAATTGCAAACACAGTATTTTGATTAAATTAAAATGTCATGTGCACATAAAACCAAGATGTCCAATAGATTATAATTTGTTTTCATTGGTAACCATCTAATTAGGCTACCATATTTATCTTTTTAAAAAAAATGTTATTTGTTTATAGCAGGGTCTCACTACACAGTGCAGATCTGAGTAATGATCCTCCTTCTTTCAGCCTCCCCAGTGCTGGAATTACAGCATGTGCCACCTTGGACAGACTTGTTGGCTGGCTCAGGGCCCCTGGAGGTGAGACCAGCGCTGCATGCGATGTTAGGATCAGACCCCAGTGCCTGCGCTTCCTGAGCAGGTGCTTAGTTCCCTGGGCTATCTCCCTTTATATATGCACCTCCACCTCTTTTCTCTGACTACAAAATAAGTTCTGCAATTGCTGTCTCCTACTCATGCTTCTACCAACTTGAAAGTGAGTTGAGAGAATATTGCAGTTCTTGAAAGGACTAGTTTATGTTTTCAAAGGTACATGGTTGCTTGTTCTTTCACCTTAGTTTGAGTTATAATTACCATAGTATGATTAGTGTCATCCGTTCTCTCTCTGCCAAATAAATTGGAAAGATCTAGGCTTGCATTGGGAACTTGAACAGTACGTTACAATACACACAGTATACTTCAAAGATCTACCACTCCACTTTTCACTCTCACATTTTCACATTTATTTCTCTAGCTAACGCCAACAAGAATGACTCAAGTTTTATTTTTTAGTGTTTGTAAAGGACCAAGGGAAATAATCTAATCAAACTATGGCATTAAAGAATTATTCTGAAAGGCCAGTGAGATGGCTCAGTAGAATAAGCAATTCCCTGGCAAGTGTAAGGGCCTGAGTTCAATAGCTGATTCAGCCAAATAATAATAATAATAACAATAACAATTCTGAGAAACTTAAGGTTTTTGTAAAGCCAGGTACTTTCTTAAAATATATGTCTGAACTAAAGCATAAGAGAAAATTTATTTTTTTAATATTTTATTTATTTTATTGAAGAACAAATAGCAATGAGACAGTTTCAAGGCAAATTAACCAGACAGATTCAGTAAATTAATACATTGCAAACTGTTTTCATAACATATTGTTATTGTACAAGGTGCATACATGATATTATACTTAAAGGCATTATTATAGCAGATATCTCTAATCAGTGACTTAAGAGAGTGTAGCTGTTTACTTATCCTATTTTATTATACCTGAATTATATCGCAGATTCAATAATTAATACCTTCTACATAAGGGTAGGTAAAGAGTTCATGAACAAGCATATATTCGCACAGGAAACATTTGAAAGAATCAACAACTGGAATCAACTCTTCTTGAGGAGTTTCTGCACGTCAAAAGAAATTGTCAACATAGTGAAAAGACAACCCACAAATTTTGAAAAAACCTTAACTAATAAGCACTCAGACAAAGTTCTCCTGTCTAGAATATATAAAGAACTAAGATATAACAGGGTCCTCAGATTTAAAGACCCAATTCAGAAACTGGCATCTGAGATAAATACACACTTCTCAGAGGAGGAAAATAAACAAGCAAATAAATATATGAAAAAATGCTCCACATCGCTAGCCATCTACAAAATGCAAATAAAAACAACACTGAGATACCATCTCACTCCAGAAAGAATGGCTATCATAAGGAAATCAACCAACAACAAATGTTGGAGAGGTTGTGGTGAAAAGGGAACACTTCTCCACTGCTGGTGGGAATGTAGGCTGGTACAACCATTGTGGAGGTCAGTGTGGAGACTCCTCAAAAGAGTAGGACTAGAAATCCCATTCAAGCTGGCTATCGCCCTACTGGGAATTTTCCCAGAGGAACTGAAAACATTGTATCATAGTGATATATGTGTACCTATGTTTATAGCAGCACAATGTGTGATAGCAAAATCTTGGAAACAACCAAGATGTCCATCACATGAGGAATGTTTGAAAAAGATGTGATATTTCTATATAATGGAGTATTACTCAGCTATAAAGAATGGTAAACCTGCAGCATTTATATTGAAGTGGATGCCACTTTCACATATACTTGTAAGTGAAATAAACCAGACACACATGTGTAAATATCATATCATCTCCCTAGTATAAGAAGTCAAAAGAATAAATACAAATAGAAATGTACAACAACAACTAAAGAGAATGAGTCAGATAGTTAGGGCAAACTGAATGGCATATGCTACAGGGTACTAATCAGCTTTTCTTCTGGATGGTTAACAACCTAAGTTCACAGATCAAAATTGGAAAATAGAAGAGCCCCAAGGCCAGCCAACATTTTGACCCTAGCCTATCTAAGTTTATTCTAAAAGTATGTGATTTTTCCTAGATTTTCTTTTACTATAAAATATACTTTATCCTGGCTCCTACAGATAATCAAAAGTTAAATATTGCTCCCTTTGAACTTCAGAAAATACCTTTATGACTCTATCTAAATTTTGAAATTCATTCACTTCAACAATATTTTAAGGGCTGTGGAGTTGGCTCAGTGGGATAAGTGCTTTCCTGGCAAGTGCAAGGGCCTGAGTTCAATCCCCAGTTCTGAAAAAAAGAAAAAATTAATTCTAAATACATATGATGTTAAATTTAATGGAAAGTTTATTTTAAAGTTCTCTGACTATCACACATTGGCTTTTATAATCTTTATTTTATTATGAAAATTAAATTTATGTATTCACTATATTATAATATTCTATGGAAATTTTATAATTTCATATTTTTCTAAAAATGCAGATTGATGTCATGTAATTTCACATTTGGATCCATAATAACAAATATTCCTTAAAATTTTCTAAACGAATGCATAAAACATTTGTATGACTAGGGAAGCATAATAGAGATATGAAAGAGAAGGAAATTTCTGATGAACATATTTTAGATAATGCCAAATCATAGTTATTGGTATGTGTTTTTCTGTGTACATATAAATTACTATGTACACTATGTACCATAAAGTTTGGGATGCTATGACAATATGGGTGGCTGAAATAAGATTATCTTTTCTCACAATTCTGGAATCAAGAAAGTCAAGGTCCGATATGCTGGCAGATCTGAAGTCCAGTAGACCCATTTCCTGGCTCGCAGAAGACTTTTTTCAGATTTCATTCTCAGATGGCGACCACATAGTATGTGCATCGCTCTGAGGCCTTTGCATATAATCTCATTAATCTTTCTCAAGGGAGCTCCATGTTCACAAATTGATATTTCTCACACAATGCATTTATTTTGTGATGCTGTCACACTGGTATTTTACACTTAAATTTAAGAAGTTTGAGACATATACTTTCAAGCTACAGCAGGATACTGCAACAAAACAACACAAAATGTCTTAAACCACAGAAGTTAATACCTCACAGTTGTGAACTCATGGGAGACTAAAATTGAGGTTTTTCTCATAGATAGATCCTGTGCTAGGCCATCTTACTTTGACTCTTAGTTGGATGCCAAACTGCTTGTGCTAATGTCATCTCTAAACACAAGAGAGGGGTACCTCTTCCTCATTTTCCTCCTCTTCCTTTGTTTTCTTCTTCTTCTTCTTCTTCTTCTTCTTCTTCTTCTTCTTCTTCTTCTTCTTCTTCTTCTTCTTCTTCTTCTTTTCTCTTTGTTCCTCTTCCACTTCCTCCTCTTCTCTTCTTCAATGTATTTGTTACACAGTCTCACTATGCAGCTCAGAGTCATATTGATCCTCCTATTTTCAGCTTCCCCAGTGCTGAGATTACTGGCATGCACCACCATGCCTGTTCTCCGTGCCTAGCTCAGAGGGCCCAGGGCTGGCACCTGTGCAGCATGTGGTGCCAGAGACCAAACCCTTGTCCCTGCGCTTGCCTAAGCAGCTGTTTAGCCCACTGAGATATCTCACCAGCCTTTCTGATGTTTCTTTTTATAGGATTACTACTCTTAACAAATAAGGATCTTATTTTTATTATTTCAGTTAACCGTGCTTACCTGCATGAAATTTCTTCTCAAATATAATTATACTTGTGGAGAGAACCTTAACATCTGCATTTTGAGTGAACACAAATGCTCAGGCATATGGAGAAAAGGGAAAGAGAGAAAAAGAAAGTCAACTAAAACAACTACTTTGATTTTTGTACAGCTGGGTAGTGAGGCATGCACATGAATTGTACCTTACACCTTCAGTTGATCATGAATATTATTCTTGTGAATACATTCAAGTATTTTGTCTCCAAAGTTGTTTACAGTTCGGTTCTCAGAATAAATTTGAATCCTCAGAGAAAATTAGAACAAAACTAAATCCTCCACTTGAGGAGTTCTGAAATATGCAGTGGTAAATGGGAGCATTTTATTTTATTTTTTTTTTTTAGAAAGGTAAGATGATAAGAAAATGGAAAGGGAATCTGAGATGCAATCAAAAACTATGGTGCACATTTAGTTTTTAAATTTATTGCACTAAAAGACACATTGCCATTTTTCCCCTCAAAACAACCCTCTCGTTACAAACACATTTATTTTATCACACTTTGCATTTTCTAAAGCAGTTCCAGTAGGCTTTTTTTTATGAATGTCTAGTTGTCCTATTCTGGTTGGTTGGATGTTATGAATGAGTAACATTTAACTCTTATGGTGACTTTTGATTGGGAAGAGAGCCAGAAGTCCCAGGACACCACATTCAGTGAATGAGTAAGTGAAAATACTCAATTGTTTTTATGAACCTGTCTTTCCATGGAAAGGCACTGGGCACCTACATTCACTATCCTTATTTTATATATAGAGGCACCGATGAAATGAGACTTCCAGAACTGTTTCAGACAGGGACAACAATGATTAGTGTGTTCAAAGTGAGGAGGTATATTTTGAGAAGATTAATGGCAGTGTGTCTCTTATTATAGCTTTTCAAAAGTGAAACATTCACCATATATTTCACCACACATGTACTATGATTATGTTAGCAAAATAGTGATAATAATTTCTTCTGTAAACTTACTAGATAATTGTAAGATAGTGCTTTCTTACATTGAGCACAATACAAAAACAAGCACATACACCGGAAGTGTTTATATTCACATCGCCACAAATTAGAGGGTAAAAACCTTAAAAATTAGGGGGAAAAATAGCAAGAACTATAGAGTAAAGAAGTGGTAGATCCAGGGAAATAAGATTAAAAATGTTCATCTCTGTGTAGAAATATTCCACCCTCGCCAGAGGAGAACAATTAACAAAATCAAGAATTGTGAAAATACTGTGATTGACATATTATTACATCAATTTGATTAAAATATACAGAACTTGATGTTCTAAATAACTCTCTTGGCTCAGTGAGGGATGACAGAAAACAGGAAGTCTTTAATGAGATGATTTTGAATGATTACTGCTGCTTTTTCATCCCAAATGTGACCACATTGGGATTAAAATGTAAACTTTATCCCTATTACCTTGGGCGACAGAAGAACATTTTTGAAATAAGAAGACATATACTATGAAATAAAAATCTACTTCTTGCTCAAATATGTCAGTATGTAAGCAACTATCTGCAGAGAAATTATCTTTACCATTTTTATGGCAATTGTCCCATTCAATGCAAGGAGGGGGAATGAAAAACAGCATGTTTGCTCTTGAGAAAAAATTTCATGACAGCAACTTAGTGTGATTTTGCGTCACTGCATGAATTCCACTTGTACAATAATTGCATATGGAAGAATCTGAATAAATATGGATTGAACAACTAATAAATTTATATAACTGGCCACCTAGTTCCATGGCAGATTACCTGCTTTCTAGGAAACTTGAGTCTTAACACTCCATATGCCTCAGTGGCTGCTGAGGATATCAGTGGATATCAGTAATACAGCCTGCTCTTACTGCTCTGCCTGGCCTGGCAGCAATGCTAGTGCTCCAGCTGCTCCTTGGCACACAACTTCGGCCCCTCCTCACTGTTTGGGCTAACACTCCTCCCGCTGCGAGGCTTCTTGGCTGTAAGAGCGGTGGGGGTTGAGCTGATCCACTCTCTCTGCAGATATTGTTGCTCCTCTCTGTGCTGTTGCCTACAAGAGCCTGTTACAAACAGAATCCACAGGACTCCACACCACCATGATCTAAACCCTAGGAATCCAGAGGCAAGTCTATCCACCATCCCCTTTCATGATTTCTATATTTGGACATGACTACATAATAGGATTTCACATGTTATTTCCCACAGCAATGTGTTTTGCTTTATTGTCATTTCATAATTTAAAAGTCTTTAGTCAAATGATTTTTTTCAAAGCCATGTAACTTATAAGGGAAGAAATCCATACCGTAGTTTCTAACTTCCAGTTTAAAATCTGCCTGTCATTTAATCAGTAATATGTTTGTATAGCTCCACAATCTGAGAGTAAGCACAAACCAGAAGAATAAATTAAATTAAATTTCAAGGTGGCATGAGTAGTAAATATGAAATAAGACAGGTATTGATCAAATTAGGGTAGCAGAAAAAATCACGCAGAGAGCATGGAAGCCTAAATGCATAAGTGAGAGCAGAAAAATGCTCTGCATCACCCTTGGTAACCACTAGTAGTACCCAAGGGTACTAAGGGGACTAAGTTTAGAGTAGCCAACATTCCAAGAGTTAAAATCTAGCTTCATTAATTCTATTGCCTAATGAAACATCTGTAACACAATCGGTTTTGAAGAAGAAGGGGAAAACACTTATTCTGAAACAAATCACAATTTGGGCCACCTTAGCAGCCACTGAGGCATATGGAGTGTTAAGACTCAAGTTTCCTAGAAAGCAGATTCTGTGATAGAAATTAACATGCAACATTGCTGCCGAGGTTAACAGTAGCTGGAGAAGAAGGTAAAAGGAGGGTAGACTGCATCACATGCACTCATAATATTCAGGTTTGTGTCTAGCTTTCCCCCAAGGTGTCGTGCAGTCATGGGGTGGGCTTCTAGGATTTTGGATTAATTCACTATCCAATGCTGGGATTACAGGCATGGGTGCTAGACCCAGAATAGGGCTGAGAGCCTGAATGCAACATAAGGGAGACAGACTTGCTCTTGCAGCCATTTGCTCTTTCTACTTTGCTCTGCTCCATTGCCATGAATGGCTACCCTCTGCAATATGCCATTCTGCCTTGGAGCCAGCCATGTATGGACTGAAACCTCCATGAACTGTGAGCTAAGTAAACCTTTTCTTCCTTAATTTCAGGTGTCAGGTATTTTGTCCCAGTAACTAGACAAGATTAACTGAGACACAAAGTAAGACCTCAAATGTCCTCCGTTAGAAGTTTGAATGACCTTGTATGATTGTACCAAGATAGTATGAAGGGAGGGGAATATTTCCTTACATGACTTAACATTTCATACCATACAAATCTAGAAATAGTGTGAACTTAGTTGTGGTTCTTCAAAAAGGAGTAGAAGGTTGACAACTGAAACCAGGCATTTTTCAGTTCTCAAAGGCTGGAGAGACACATCGTTAGGTCACTTTTGTGGAACTGAGACAGGAAGGACAATGTCTATAAAATATTAGTTTCGATGTATTAAGCACATATTATGTATGGCATTTTCACATGATGTAAACTTTCACATAAATGCTTTTGTGTGTGTGTTTATTTTTATTCATTTTAATGAGGAAAAAAATAAAATAGCAATGAAACAGTTTTAAAACAGGTTAGTAGGACAGTTACAATAATTAATATATTACATAGTGTTCTCTTCATAGTAGTTATTTAGAGGGAAAGATGAAGACATGATATTATGTCTAAACAATATTAGTACAGACCTTTCTTCTCAGTGAACTAAGAGAAAGTAACTGCGTATCTATCCTAACTATCTTGTATAAACATAAATATTTTCATCACAACAAAATGGTCCTTTATTTATATACCCCTTTTTTGTTCTGTTTTTTCAGAGATGGGTGCTCCACTGCAGTTAGAGAAAGTGCATTTGGAGAAGTCTTTTAAGGACCTTTTCACACTTAATGCCAGTCCAAAGATTGTAGATACTTGAATTCGGCAAAAGAACCCAATATAGATCAATAGCCCATAATAGTGAATTATCAGCACAATTGGCAATTGTCTAAAGTTGTTGGGTTGACCCATTTATGGATCAGCATATTAACATAGCCTTACTTTTTATCCCTCATGGTTACAATTTTCTGCTGATGATTAAGATCAAGTTAAAGCAAGACCCATATAACTAAAAATGAAACTTTTGTTATCTGACAAGGTCAGTCAAATCCTCAGGATTTATCCTGGAACAAAGGTTCTCCTATGCTCTGAGCCCTCCATGACTTTGAAGGTCTAAGGCGAAAATATTGGCCATCTTTTTAACCCATCTACCTCTCTAATTTTTAGTCTGCAAACTTTAATTGTGAAGCATTCAAATGAGAAAATTAGTGATATTATTATCCTATAATGGGAGCAGTTAAGCTTAACATCACTATCTGTCTGAATATCAAATACCTTAGAAGTAAAATGGAACTGTTATTTTCCAACAACTACACATATTCTAAAATTCAAACCCCTAAAGCATGGTATAAAATAATTACACATATTTTTTTACAGAAATTGAGAAGTTAAGCCATATATAACATAGAAGGACAATCCTATGACATTTTTGTTTTTCTTGTCTCTCATCATGTAAGTGCTATTTATTTATTTATTTATTTAATATTTGTGCCAGCTCAGCCTACCCCAAGAATGGTGCTGGCATGGCATGTGGTGCTGGGAATAGAATTTCTGTCCCCTGTGCCTGCCTAAGCTTGCTTAAGCCAGTGCTTTAGACCACTGAGCTGTCTCACTAGCCCACATAAGTGATTTTTATGAAGAATTTCCAAGGACATATAACTAAACAATGACCATCACAGAGACCTTAGAAAGCAGGCTTTCTAGCTTGCTTGAGCAAAAGATATGCCATTTTCCTAATATATTTCTCTATCCATTCAAAGTGTCATGATCTGAAGATTCACCTGAAGACAAGTAACAACAAATTTTTTGTAATATAGACAATGTGTTGCAGTATCAATGGGAACATGCAGTGATTCCAGCTCTATTAATGCAACTTTAAAAAGAAAAATCACAAATAACATTGAAGTGAAGGGTTAATTATTTTGCCCTAACTTCACAGTCTTAGCATGTTCTTTAAAGAGAATCCTGTTTCTGTACCTCCACACACTGTTCTCTTTTCATACCTTCAACAAACATATCATCTGTACCATATATGTTGAGTGTCATGGTTAATTTTATGCATCATTTGATTGGACTCTGACTGTATTCTGGTAAATTGTTGCTAGTGGGTATATCTGTGAAGATGCCCACAAATGAGAATGAATTTCAATTAATGGAGTTTGCAAAGAGATTTCCCTCTTTAATGTGATAGGCTGAAGAAGGAAGAGTTTGCCTATTTTTTTTTTATTACTTTTTGAGCTATGACATTTCATCTCTTATTCTTCATTCAGTCTGAAATTGGCATGATTGCCCTCACTGGTCCTCAGGACCAGATTGCAACCATGGTTTTTCTGCCTTTTTGACAATGTTACTCCATAGATCATAGGACTATAATGATAAGATGAATTTGTGATGCAAATCTCTCTGTCAGAGAAGTTCTATACTTCATCACTTTAACAAATAAGAAATGACTTTTGGAGAGAATATCAACTTCCTGAAAAAACTGTGATCCTGGCTTTCTATAGTCCAGACCTTATGAAGTATGAGAACTGGAATCATCAAATTAGGCAACCTACCTTCTGAGTAGTGCCACCCACACCCAATGTCACCTTTTCCATTATCCACACCTAGAAGCATGTAGAATCAGTGGACTAATTTAATAATCACTCACCCTTAATCCCATCCTCACAGAGCTTATATCTCATCACCTTGCTAGAGCTCCACCTCTGACCACATGAGGCTTTGGGGCACATCTCCATGCAAGCTTTAACATGCCCTTTCAAAAAACTGCTAGGACACAATATCCAATACCCACAGCTTCAAGGAGAGGTTTAAGTTAGTTCTAGTTTTAAGGGACTCAGTCCAGGATAAGCTTGCTCCAAGACAATAGCATCATGGAGGGAAGGCAGGATGGAACAAGGCTGTGAACTTCATGGCGGCCAAGAAGCAACAAACAAGAGCCAGAAGACTACAGGATCATGACACAGTGCCTAAGGACAAAGCACACCAGACATTGCCAGAAGTGTGTTTTCCTAATGCCCTAGGAGGCTCTTAAGCTGATCAAGTGGACAATCCAGCTAAACTGTCCCATCTTCCCTAAAGATGCATGTAGCCTTTTAGCAGGAGAATTGAATGGTTCTCTAGAGAAAAGGAAATCAAACAATTTGAGAGGATCTCATAAATCAGCTTGGAAACAAGACTAATTCTAAAATGGCAAAATCATTATAGTCCACTGGTCAGAGTAGATGATTTAGGAGTTCACTTATGAATTAAATTTTAGCTCAGCTCCATCTCATATTGAATCTGTTGGGTTTTAATACCAGCCTGTGATGTTGGAGTACACAATGGGAGTATACATACTAAAGAAGGTGGCAGAATTCACACATTGGTTCCTTATCCCATGGAATGAGGAATAGTGGTAAGAAAAGGAAATGGAAATCATCAGAATTCCACTCATTTAAGGTGTATTAGTCAAAATTCCAGCAATTCAGATGTTGCTTGTTAAAGATGCTTGTTTATTACTATCATTGTGTGTCTACAGGGAGGCAGAGCATCATGATTAGAGGGGGTGGTGGGGCAAAACTGCTCCTCTCACAGTGGCTTGGAGAAGAAAGAACAGTAGAAAGATGAAAGACACAGGTGCTATACATACCCTTTGAAGTCTCCTCTGTAGTATTTCCTTCTTCTAACTGGGACTCCAGCTCCTAATAATCCATTCAGATATGAACTCATTAATGGATTCATCCATTGATGACTTTAGAACCATCATGATTCAATCACCTCTCTAGCACTCACCTATGAGGTTCAACCATTTACATGAGCCTTGGGAAGATATTTCAGATATAATTCATAATACAGAGAAGTTATAAATTGAGAGTAATATTTCATTCCTGGTTTGGTTGCTAGTATAACCATCAAGATTTAGAGACTAAAACGTCCATCAAGAACTTGAAAGAAAAGGAGATAGTGAACCCTACCACCTTATTTAGGTCTCCCATTTGACAAATACAAAAGAAAAATAGAATTTGGAGAATAAGAGTAGATAATTATAGACCTAACAAGGTCTAGACCATAAGTATAGCTGCTGTTACCAAATGTGCAAGCAATTGCCATAACCAGATAAATCACCCATCTTAATGCAATAAATACCTGTGTTCTATGTCTGTCCAAAACACACATGTTTTACTCAACTTTGACATTGCTGAACTCAATACTTGACATCCACAAATTAAAAGAGTCTTAATTTGAATCATGACATAAGGGGAGTCTAGTCATGATTAGTTGGCTCTGAGGCATAACCATTAGTGTGGAAGGATATGATAGAACAAAGCTACTTAACTCAAGGTGGCTGGGAAGAACTGGACAATAGTGACACAGAGGATGGGAGACAAGATCATGGGTAGTACTCAAGGTTTCCTTCAGACACACGGGAAAGTGTGCTCTGGAAAACTCTCAAGTCAATCACATTAGCACAATCAGGCTTAAGCATTATATCACACTCCTTTCAATTTGACACCCAAACACATCTTCTGAAACCATACTTAATTATTTAATAAAAATCATGTCTTAATTCTATCTAATATAATACAACTCTTTCGCCAGCCACCCTAAAATTCAATAATCTCTTTCTCAAAATGTCAACCCAGTATTCTTCAAAATTCCAAGTAAAAATCTTTTTTGAAACACAAGATAAACTCTTTACTGTGAAACTATAACGTGCAATGGCATAGACAACACATTCCCATTTCAGAAGGGAGGAATAAGGTCAGAAAAGAAGTGGACCAAAACAAGACTGAAATCCTGCAGGACAAGTATTTGTTCCTGTAGCTCCACATCCAGCATCTAAGGAACATAGCTTTAAACTGTGAGTTCCAGTGGGTTTATTGGTCATGACGTGGCCTATCTCTCAACCAGAATCCACTGAAGGCCTGACGTTTCCCAGGGCCTGATTTTCATGACCCTGGAAAGTCCTATTTGCTGTGCTCTTCACTGTACTTTTGACTTCACTTTTACAGCTTCAGGAACTGTCCTCCAAGAGGTTCCTTGTCTGATTTCCACACTTTCCTTTGAAAATTGTATAAATGCTTTGACACCAACCCCCACACTCTTACATTCTGCATGCTGATAAAAAAAAAAAAAAAACAGCATCACATGAAAAATGCCAAGATCCACTAGTTGTGTGAGCAATATCCATATGCACTTGGACCATGGCTGCAATGACTTCTGAGAGTCTAGATGTCTAATCACAGTGAAATGAATCCAATTCTCCAGGCAGACCTTCTGGAGCAGGGAGCCCAGGAACTCTCTTCTCAAATTAAAGGCTGACATTTTGCATTTTAGACATTACCTGTGAGGCCCTTTTTTGAGGTCCTGCTGATTAGTGAAATGTACTGAAGGCATCTTTCTCTTGTCCCAGTAGAAAATACTTGATTTATTTTTAGTAACAAAGATATTTTCAAGGGTCACAGTTTTTGGCCTCAACTTCACATATAGTTGATTTTAAACCAAAATACAAGCTTTGAAAATTTTTTTGATTTCTGCTTTGCCTGATTCTGCCTACAAATCAGGCTAAAAACAGCCAGAAACACCTATGGTGGAGCATGAAATTTGGGCTACTTTTGAATTCTAACCACAAGAATAGGCCTAGCTATTAGTCTCATACACCTGCAGTGGCTCAACCCATACAGTACAAATACAGCTTTGTTTGTTTGTTTTGTATTTTGTTTATTTTTGACAAAGTATAATATGTATGCCTTTGTTCTAGCTGAAACCTCCTGACACTGGCCTTGATTTTCCATATTCCTATTAGTATTTTAATCCTCTGAGCTTCAAACAGAATTCACCCATCAGACTATGCTTACAGTATTTGATACACTTTTAGATCGTATGTTTAACAGTTTCCACACTGCTCCTATAAACCAGTTTTAAAGACTTCTGAGCCATGGTGTGGTCATAGCAACAACCCTACCTCTTCATTATCAATTCTCTGAATTAGTCAGTTCTCCCTTTATTGGAGACAACACCTTACACCCACGAGTTAAAAAGGAAAGATGCAACTTGGTTCGTATTTTGAGATTTAGCCCATGATTGTACTACTATAAGTTAAATGTCTTATATCAAAGTCATGGCCAACCAAAAATGATTAGTTCACAGTAGCTGGGACCTAGACCAGGGAAACAGTGCCAGGAAAGAAAGGGTAGGGGACTAGAAGTACTGAAGGATGCACTATACTTCTCCATGGTCTGCTCAGTCAGCCCAAGAAGTATGCTTTACCAATTCTCTGAGTATTATCCAAGCCAATCAAGTCGATATGATGAAGTTTAACTGTTATCACCACAAAAGCAGTTTATTTTGAGGTGACAAAGTTATAAATATACCTCTGAACTCCTATTCCCAAGATTTACATGAATAATTAATAATAATTTAGTTCACAAAGATCTTGACCGCCATTCCAAAAATACCACATTGGTACAAAACACTGATAACTTTACACTGATTGGATTCAGTAATTAATAAGAAGTGGTACCCTTCTAGACTTATTGGTAATATTTAAAACCATGAGTAACTAAGTTAAAAAAAAAAAGAAAAAACTAATAATGACTCCTTTCAAAAATGAATTTCAGGTTTCCCCAAAATGTCCATAAAAAAAAAAAATTGTGATACTTATTGAAGGTAAAGGAAATAGCAATTTGATCATGGAAGTAGATAATTGTCAATTGTAAGAGAACTGTAATTTTCATCAACATTTCACTCTTACTTCGTTACCTATGAAATGTCTTTGTTTCTTTTCTTCTTCTGTCTCAGACTGTATCACAGTATTAAATTTATTCTATATAAGTATTATTAATTTTTCATCATAATGTGCTAATTATAAGATAATAGAAAACATAATCATCACTGAAGTACTCTGCTTCCTCTTCTAAGAATGTGATGTCCATATTTGATTATACATGATATATTTGCATTGCATTAAGTGGAATCGTAACCTTATCAGTGTCTTTATTTCAGAATTTCCTGTCATCTATGTTTCCTATATTCCTTGGCTATTTTTCTTTCATTGCTGGGACCAAGTAGCCAAAACCCAGAATTAAGAAAGCAACAGTTCATTCAGCTGAATTTGTAGAGGTCTGAGTCCATGCTTGCAGGCTCCAAAGCAGAGTGACACATGGTAAAGGGTGATGTCCATGATGGTGGAAAAAAGCAAAAGCAATGAGCAAAAAGGAAGGAGCAGCAGAGAGCAAGCCGCTTTCCTTCCCTTACATTGTATGCAGGTTCCTACCCCAGAGTGAGTGTAACACTCATACCCGTAATCCCAGCATTGAACATGACTCAAGAACAGACTCTAGAAGCTGTCCCCATGACTGCCCCAGGCTTTTGGAAGACATGTAGACATAAATGGTAACACTTTGTGAGTGAACTTGTGATAATTAATTTTATGGCCTAACTTGATTGGCCCACAACTTGTTCAGATAGCTGATTAAATACTATTGTTTGTTGCGCGTACAACAATGTTTTCAGAAGACATTAGCACCTGAATAGATGTGGACTAAATAGAGTTGTTGGTTGCCCACATGGTCATATAATCGCTGACTTTATGAGTAGAATTGCAAAGTAAAAGCTTGAAATTACTCTCTTTCTGTCTACCCACTTCAGCTGGAGTATATATCTTCCTTTAGCAGCACTTTTTCTCATTCCATGAGGTTCAAACCAGAATCTGCAGCATTAGCTTGTTGTCACTCAGACACTTAAACAGTGTTCTGGGCATGTGTCTCCAGCTAGTACATGGCAGGTTGTGGAACTGCGCACCTCTACAGCTCTGTCCTGGAAAACTAACTACAGAAAATACCTACAGAAAAGAGGTGAAACAAGTTGCCGTACGAGGTGTACAACTTACATCTTTTTTGGAAATAAGTGAGAAAGGAGATGTTTTGGTATATGGAACCCTCCTGGGAACACGTTAGAAGTATTGGGAAAGTATTTTTAGCATATTTCGTGATTCATTAAGCACATGATATGCTCTTCAACTACCATCACATTAAGTATTTTAGTAAAGCCTAAGAAAATTAGAAATGTCTTAATACATAGAAATATTATAAATATTTTTTACTCCATTTGGGTCACTAATATTTTCACAGAGAACACAGATTCTAAAACAGTCAAACACACAATGACATTTAGGTGAAAAAAGTTAACAAATAATGTGTTCTTAATTTCCTTTTATGCCTTTTTTTTTTTTTTTTTACATTTTTGGATTTAGGACAGGGTGTACAGCACGTACAGGGTCTCACTGCATAGATCAGACTCGTAGTGATCCTCCTGCTCACAGCCTCCCAAGTGCTGGGATTACAAGTTGCACCAGCACACCCAGGCTCAATTGCTTTCTCAGTGTGCCCTGGAGAGGGACCGGCAAAGAAGACTTAGAGATCAAACTTGTGGCCCCTGCATCTGCTTAAGCACATGGTTTAGTCCACTGAGCTATTTGGCCAGCCCTTCTCATGCCATTTTGTTCACCATATCAGAGGAGTGACAGACTGCACTATAATGTGTGCATGTGTGTGCCTAATGTGTGTGGAGACTGCTGTAGGCTGTACCATGTCACTTTCTGTAAGTATGATCTATGGCATTCATACAACATGCAACGGATTTGATATTTAATCGTATGTTGAATAAGTTAGTGCGTGAGGAAAGGAATGTAAAAATAGAAAAAAAAATCAAATGAGAAAGGATAAAAAAAAAGTGCTGAACTTGAGTTTCCTGCCTTGACAGTAGCAATCTTATCACTATTTTTGAACCATTAGTTGAACTTTCCCCAGGCATGGAAAATGCCCAGAAAAGTAGACCATGCCTTTGAAAGAAACACAGCAGTCCAGGGCTTTGTGCACTGCCAGGGAGCACAGGGCTATTCTCTGTTTCGTCAGAGTCTGCCTTCATTGCTAACAATCTGTGAATTGTACCTCTGCCATCCCCTGCTATTTCATAAGGAGAAAGGAGGAAGTGAGAATGATGGCTACCGTCCTCCACAGTGCCTGCTTTATTCGTAGGCCTTCAAGCCAGGGCAGTTTAAGAGGAATGATAAAGTGTATCACATAGAGGAAAATTGAATCCAGATAAAATTATGAGGAGCAAAGCAAACAGAAAATGCTGAAATTGCAAGATAGAAATCATTTTGCCTGATAAGAAATTGCTCCAAGTGAAGACAACATTATTTACAGACCTCCCATATATACTGTAACAAGATGTCTGTTTCTGACCTTGGCACCAACAAATATTTGGCTGACCACAGCCATTTTATTCTCTGATATTGAAGTCAAATGGTCAGAATGTACATCTAGTTTTTTTTGTTTGTTTTCAATTCACTGTTAGCTATCAATTTGCAAAACTCTTCTTATGTTTTTTCTTTCTTTTTTTTTTTTAGCTTAGTCAATAGAATTTGAAAACCTATTTCAATAACAAGTTTGGTGCAACTACTTAGCAGGTAGTGACTATCTATAACAGCTAAGAGCACTGGGAGAGAGGATCCAACTCAGATCATATGATTTTCATTGTAGAAAGAGCTTGTTTTTCTTTTGTTTTGTTTTGTTTTTGTATTTTAGGAAAGGATCTACAGGGTGTTCATCATCTCACCACTAGATGGGACTCATAGTGATCCATCCATTTACAGACTCCCAAGTGCTGGGATTACAGGCTTGCACCACCACACCCAGTCTCAATTGCCATCTGAGATTAACCCGGGGGTGGGGCCAGCAAAGCACACCTGGGATCAAACCCTGGTCTTTGTGCTCTGCCTAAGGAGGTGCTTTAGACAGCTGAGCTATCTGGCCAGCCCAAATTGCTGAAATTGTGAAAAATTGAGTATATGTAAAGAAGGTAATGCCTACCTCGTGTGACCTCCATAAATGACAAATACTATGGTTATTCATATATTCATAACATGTATTAAATATATGAACATTTTTACAATATTTAATATGTAATTTCATAATTTAACCCTTAGTTATGAGTTAAACTTTTCTGTTACTGAAAACTCTCTTGAAGCACAACTTTTGGGGTCTCACCTGATACCTAGCAAATTTTCAGTCTGTGTTTGCTTTCTATTTCTGCTCTTTACACAACATTGTTGCAGAAAATTTCCCTTGTTAAATCCTTTGCAGATCTGTGAAGCTCTAAATGTTACTTTAAGACTGAATAAAAGAAATACGATAAAGGAAAGAGATTGAAGTTCTAAAGTGTTCCTGGGGAGAGTCACATGAAGAGAAAACTTTCTCTCAAGCCCTCACAGAGAGCAAACTGGTCAAGCATTGGCCGTGACTCATCCACATGGATGACACAGACAAAGGAACTACAGAATAATGTACAGGACTACAAGATAAACCCTGAGATGACTTCACTGACCACATAGGAAATAAAAGTTCATGTGTTGGTATATAAGTCTTGATCTACCTAGGTCTTAACCATCCAGCAGAAAAGTATAAAAATGAAGTATACATCGTGAGGCCATAATATTAAGCTGAGCTGTAAATGGCTATGGTCGACAATTTCTTTGAATAACTCACTATGGTTGTAGAATGCTGGACTGTGTTGGATTGTGGTGTTGAGTTCAAACACCTAAGTTAGTTGAATGTCAATGGAGTGCCCACCTTTGACAAGTGTAGACAAAGGAAGGGGTGTAAAAAGAAAAAATCATGATGTGTGTGTATAGACAGTACAGTTGGGATAGATAACGCTGTGCTTCTACATAATTCTATGATAGGCAAGATCTGCACTAATGGTGGTTGGACAGGATATTATGTCGGCTTCTAGTACTATGGTCATCCACTAGGAAAATAATTATTGAATTTTTGATATAATTCAGGTATAAAAAATAAGTAAGCAGCTACACTCTTAATTCACTAATAAGAGATATCTGCTAAAATAATATCTGTAAATATAATATCATGTATGCACCTTGTACAATACCAAAACGTTATGAAAACAGTTTGCAATGTATTAATTT
>PVKA01037610.1:0-20847 GCA_004027165.1 Ctenomys sociabilis | reverse complement strand
AAAAAAAAAATAATAATAATAAAAAATAAATAAATAAATAACAACAAAAAAAAATACAAAATACATGGCTTAAATACCTGTCATCTTGGTCTTCTAAATGTGTACTGTTTCTAATGTCATATCAACTATTACTATACTCTCTTTAAAATAATTTTTTAGAAAAAGGTAATAAAAGAAAAAAAGAGACAAGAATAAAAATTTAAGATTTCTTGAAAGCATGTGGTAATATTCAGTCATATGTCCAGTCTTGCATAACTATCCGTTAATACGAGCAATAGGTTTGATGATAAAAATAGATAGTATATTAATCACTGTTAATCAGCTGCTCTTGTTTTGAAAATCTATTAACATATGTATTGTTGTATGTTACCCTGTTGCTGTGTTTTTGTTTTTCTTGCTCTTGTTTTTACTTTTCAAAAGAAAATTATAATTTAAAAAAAGAACATAGGAGACAGCCGGGCGTGGTGGCACAGGCCTGTAATCCCATCACTTGGGAGACTGAGGCAGGAGGATTGTTGTGAGTTTGAGACCAGCCTGAGCTACAAAGTGAGCTTAAGGCCAGCCTGAACTGCATAGTGAGACCCTGTCTCAAAAAGACAAAAAAAAAAAATAATAATAACATAGGAGAACCTGTACTGTAACATCATGAAACTCATCTGAGCCAAAATTTTCTGATCAAGGAGATTATGGAGCCACAGAGGAAAGAGATCGAAGTTCTATAGTGTGCCTGGGGAGAGTCACATAGAGAGAAAACTTTCTCTCAGACTCTCACAGAGAGCAAACTGGTCAAGCATTGGCCGTGACTCATCCACATGGATGACACAGATGAAGGATCTACAGAATAAGGTACAGGACTACAAGATAAACCCTGAGGGGACTTCACTGACCTCATCAGAAATAAAAACTACATGTTTTGGCATATAGGTCTTGCTATATCTAAGTCTTAACTATCCAGCAGAAAAGTATAAAAATGAGGTATACAACGTGGGGCCATAATAATAAGTTGAGCTGTAAATGGCTATAGTTGACAACCTTTTCAGATAACTCACTATTGTTGTGGAATGCTGGATTGTGTTGGATTGTGTCATCGGGTTCAGGCACCTAAATTGGTTGAATGACAATGGAGTGCCCATCTTTGACAAGTGTAGACAAAGGAAGGGGTATAGAAAGGAAGAATCATGATGTGTGTGTATGGACAGTGCAGTTGAGATAGATACGCCGTGCTTCCACATAATTCTATGAGAGGCAAGATCTGCACTAATGGTGGTTGGACAGGATATTATGTCAGCTTCTAGTACTATGGACAACCACTAGGAAAATAACAAGGTAGAAAGTATTAATTATTGAATCTGTGATATAATTCAGGTATAAAAAATAAGATACGCAAACAGCTACACTGTCTTAATTTACTGATAAGAGACATCTGCTATAATAATGTCTGTAAGTATAATATCATGTATGCACCTTGTATGATACCAAAACATTATGAAAACAGTTTGCAATGTATTAATTTATCGAATCCATCCTGTTAAAGTGTCTTAAAACTGTCTCATTGATATTTGTACTTCAATAAAATAAAAATTTTTAAAAAGAAAAAGAGTAAATAATTGTTTCAAACAACCACATGCAATATATGATTGTGATTCCTGGCTGGATTTTATCGTGGAAAGAAAACTATAAAAGTCAACATTGGATTAATTCATAAAGTTCGAATATAAAAATTAAAATTTTTAAAAATCACTATAATGCTAAGTTCTCTTCATTTGGTATTTGAGCTGCTGTCATATAAATTGCATGTAGTTGTTTCTTTTCTTCTTCTGGTTCCAGGCACCTGGCAGTCGCGGTTCACAGTGCAGTTACGGCCAAGTCCAAGAACCACGCCGCGCACAACCAGTCCTGAAAATGGCACAGAAATGGCCAAGAAACCTCAGTCACAAAGATACGAATCTCTGCAGGGGGTGGATCCCAAGTTCCTTAGGAACATGTGTTTTGCCAAGAAGCACAAGAAGGGCTTCGAGAAGATGCAGGCAAACAGTGTGAAGGCCATGAGTGCATGCACCGAGGCTATCAAGGCCCTTGTCAAGCCCAAGGTCGAGCCCAAGATCACCCAAAGGGAGTAAACCGCAGGCTCGCTCGACTTGCCCATACTGCCCACCCCAAGTTTGCCAAGGGTCGCAGGCCTTGCTGGTCAAAGGCTCAAGCTCCAGCCAAGGCCCAGGCTTCAGCTTCTCCAATCCAGGCTCTCAAAGGTGCCCAGGCCCCCACAAAAGCTCCACATTAAAAGCCTCTTATCTGCTGATATAAAAATAGGACTGGTGTGACCCCTTGGGTGTCATCTGTCTGGGGCTGGTGTCCTCCTGTGCTCTGTGTACAAATAAACCTGAGGCAGGATAAATGAATAAATAAATAGAACGTTGTTGATCACAGCAGGCACATATCAAAATGAGAATATAGTAATGGGTCTGAGATCTCTATCTACTCTCAAATACTATAGAAAACAATTCTACACATGCATACACAAAATCAACTGGGGAAATGAAAAATCAACAATAATGATTTTTCATTTCCCCAGTTATCTTGGAAATACAAATCAAAATAAGCTATCACTTTACATCCATAATAACAACAAATATTTCAAAATTCACATAAGGCCAAATTTTAGGGCTGTGAGAAAATGGGAACCCACATGGACTGCTGATAGAGGTTCAAACTGACAGGAAATTCAGGAGAGCAAGCTACAATGTAAGTCAAACTTTGGTCCACACAAATGCAAGGTCCCAAGTTTGGTCTCTTGTACTGCAAAAAAAAAGAAAGAGAGGGAAGGAAGGAGGGAGGGAGAGAGGGAAGAAAGGAGGGAAAAGACAAGAGAAGAAAAGAAGGCAGGAAAAGGGCCTGGGGAGATAGCTCAGTGGCATGAGCACCTGTGTGGCTAGTGCCAAATTGTGAATTCAATCCCTGGTAGCAAATAAAGAAAGTTTCATATATCAATGTTTCCAACCTACCTGAAGAGACTAAATTTCCAATTGAAAGAAAAAACTCAAATACTGAACAACAATCAAGTGAAAAATAAACAGCAGTTAAGATGAATTGCAGCTAAGCACACTGAAACAGAAGAATCTGGAAAGCATTTAAAAAGAAAAGCAACCCAGATGAATACAAAAATTACGGCTCCATATGCATGTTCTATATATATGACATAAAAGTGAATTTCCAAATATATAAACTTCAAAATAGATAAAACTAAATAACATGCTGTTTACTATACAAACATGTGGAATGAACCTTGAAGAAATGAAAGGATCAAGATGAAATCCAAGATACCTGTACCTTCTGGGAGAAGGAGCAGAGACAAGTAGGGTGGGATGCACAAGGCGCTTCATAGATCTAATTTTCTATTTTCCAAGCTTAGTGACAATTGTAGAGCAGGGACCGGGGAGATGGCTCAGTGGAATAAGTGCTTCCCTGGCAAGCACAAGGACCTGAGTTCAATCCTTGATTCTGAAAAAAAAAAAAAACATTAGTTTCAAAAGTATATAACACAAGCTTTGGTATCTCACAAAGAAAGACAATGAGTATTCAAGTGTATTCTGTATTGCTCAGTGTACTGGAAATATTGAATAATCAATTTAAAGAAAGGAAATACAAAGAGACATACCTGCTTAAAGGCCTCCAGATCAAGGTAATGAAAACGAGTAAGAATATAAAATATTTGAATCACATCATTAATTGTTTGCACTAACAGTTTCGTATAAAATTCTTCACTAGCAAAACAAAGATTGCATTTCCGTATGCAAACCAATAAGAATACCTTAAAAAATTTGAAAAGCAAGGGCCAAGGACATGCATTAGTAGAATAAATGTTTCCCTCGCAAGCGCAAGGGCCTGAGTTCAATCCCTGGTTCTGCAAAAAAAAAAAAAAACCTTTGAAAAGCAGCCAGGTGCCATATTGACTAAATTAATGTATTACATACAATAAAATTAGAAACTGAGTGTGGTTGTGCACCTCAGGAGGCTGAGGCAGAAGGATCACTATGAGTTCAAAGCCAGCCTGGGCTACATAGTGAGATCTTGTCTCTAAGTAGGAAAATATGGCCATTTGGAAAATAATGGTTTGACTATCTGAAAATCATAAAGTGCCACTCTAATAACTGGATATTGTGGTTTGGGATTTTGCATGGAGAATAATGCAAGACACATCTTTTATAAGACTATTTTATTATGAGTCACCCAAAGAATCATATGCAAAGGGTACAGGAAATCTGTCCACACACTAATGACCAAAGAATCCAGGTGAAGGTCTGGATCCTAATATCCTGAAAGAGTCCAGCTGAAAACCTAGAGCCCTCAAAAATGCCCTCCGAGAGACCAACTGGAGGCCTAGAGCCCATGACACTGCTTCTTGCAGCCCCACTTCATGGATCTGCACTTGGAAGGCTCAAAGGTCAGTGGCAGAAGCTAGGAAGTCTGTGTGAGTGGACTGAAGGATCCCCCAGCAGGCTGAGGGATGCGAACTGGAGCCAGGAAGCACTGCTCAAGGTGAGGACCAGAGCTCCCCAAAAGGTATCACAGCTGTCCTCAGCAATAGTGAGGTCCTGAGCTCCTCCAGTGAAGAGGAAAACTGAGTTCCCATACGGAAAGCCAAATTCTCCAGGAAGCCTAGCAGTGCACCATCTTTCTAGCAGTGCATCTGGAGCCAGGAAGCAATGATCAAGATGAGGACCAGAGATTCCCCAAAGTGAGCCGTAGCCATTCTCAGTGACAAGAAGGACCCAGATCCTCCCACCAAAAACAGCCAAATTCATTAGGAAAGCCAGCCTAAGGTCCTCTAGCAGAATAGCTCAAGAGAGCCAACAGCTTCCGACAGCTTCCCTAGCAGCTCTCTTCCCCCTAGTTCTGCCTCTTACGCCGCCGACAGCCATCCTCTGGTGGATCTCTCACCCCCAGCACCACACTGGTTCAGTTCAGCGGGGTGTTACAAGCTGACCAGCATTTGTCCATCCACCACACTGGGTTATAGAAGAAACCAAGGTAGCAGTCAGAAACTATTTAGATATGAACAACAGCAGCACCATGTGGCACATTTAAAACCAAGTGATGTCCCTGTCAAGACATAACTGAATCTAACTTTTCACATGATTCTGTTAAGCTGAAATCCATCAAGTAACTAGTAATCTCGAGTAGAAAACTGATCCTAGAGTCAATGTCATTCATTGTTTTTAAGCACTATTGTACTACCATCTATATTTTTTTTATTGTCCTTTTGCAATTTTACCTGCTTTTAATAGTAAAGGGTACGGAAGTGCTCATTACCCTTTTCTTTAAAATATTCTGGAGTCAGGAATATAGCTCAATGACACAGAGCCTGCCTGGCGAGTGTGAAGTCATGAGTTCGATTCCTGATACCAAAAATAAACAAATAAATAAATAAATAAAAAATTAAACAGTCTGCATGTTGAAATCTCTGAAATTGAAAGGTTAAATAAAAAGACAGTGTTAAGAAAACTAAATTGAATTTAAGAGAGTATGGCGCTGTATTTTGAAAATATCACTTAATTACAGACTCAAATGTAATTATATAATTACATAATTCTGTCTCTGTCTCTTTCTCTCTCTCTCTCTGTATTTGATACTTCCCAGCGCTGGAATTGCAGGCATGCACCACCATGTCCAGCCCTCTCAGTGTGCCCCGAGGCAGGGCCTGAACCACATGTGGCACCAGGGATTGAACCTGGGTCCCTGAGCTTGCTAAGCAGGCACTTAGACCACTGAGTTTTCTCACAGGCCCCCCAAAGGAAGTTTATGTAGGGATACTCAGTATAAAAATATCTTAATTAAATAGCATGAATTGTAACACTACAAAAGAAAATATTGGTAAATACTTACAAATATGATTATATAAATATGGAAATCTGTCAGATGAAAACCATCTAAATTAAAACAAGTTGTAAGTGGCAATCAAACAAGAATAAGCTGACTTGACACCTTAACTCATTCTTCATGTTTTGGTCAGAAAGGATTTCAAATGAAGCAAAGGTTTAAATATAGGGACAGAAGCCCTGTCCCACATGGTGGGCCACAACTGTAACCTCAGAACTCAGGAGTTTTGAGACAAAATGATCATTGCAGGTCTGAGGCCAGCCTAGGCTCCACTGTGAGTTCAAGGCCAGCCAGCATACATAGTGAGACCCATTCTCAAAAAAGAAAAGACCTTAAAGAATGATAAGACACACCGGCCAAGTAGCTCAGTGGATAATTGTGCCTGCCATGTTGGCCCCACCCCTGGGGAGCGCTGAGACAGCAATTGAGACAGGGTGTGGTGGTGTGTGCCTGTAATCCCAGCTCTTGGGAGGCTGTAAACAGGAGGATCACTACAAGTCAGTTTTAGTAATGAGACCCTGAACACCCTGTAGACCCTTTCCTAAAATAAAAATAAAAAAGAAGAACCTATTGGAATTTTATTGCAGTTAGGATGGTCACTTTATATTTTACAAATTGGAAAAGTAATTAAAGAACATTAATGAGCTAGATAATGTCAATTTTTAAAAAAATATTCATGCCTTTGTGAATAAATAAAAGGAGGATATAATACAGATTAACAAAACATAAACAACAAACTGGAAAAAATGTAACAAATGAGAGGAAAAGAATAAATACCAAAATGCTTATTAAAGCTCTCTAAATCTCTAAGAAAAAGCCAAAGTACAAGAGAAAGAAACAATTTATAAAGGATGTTAACAATTTATATTAATCACAAATGGGTCTTTTTTCTTTTATTCTTTGAAGCAGTCTCATTAAGGCACTAACCTGCCCCAGCTGAGTTCACCCTGGGCTTCTCCCCTGCATCACCCTCCGAGTACTGAGATTATAAAAAGTACTATCATAAAAAGATGGAACGCACCTCCACACCCAGCTAAATGGCTCTTTACAATTTGGAAAGGTGGGCAGGGTGTGGTGATGCATGCTTATAACCCTGGCACTCTGGAGGGAGGATCATTGTGAGTTTGAGACCAGCCTGGGCTACAAAGTGAACTCAAGGCCAGCCTGAGCTGCATAGTGAGACCCTGTCTCAAAAAGACAAAAAAAAAAAGCCGGGCGTGGTGGCGCATGCTTGTAATCCCAGCACTCGGGAGGCTGAGGCAGGAGGATTGTTGTGAATTCGAGACCAGCCTGAGCTACAAAGTGAGCTTAAAGCCAGCCTGAACTGCATAGCGAGACCCTGTCTCAAAAAGACAAAAAAAAAAAAAAAAAAAAAAAAAAAAAAAAAAAAAAAAAAAAAAAAAGGATAAATGTTTATTCTTTCATTTAACAAGAAAAATGAAAAAAAATGGATGCAATCTAAACCATTTTGTAACCTTAGGTTGTAATCTCTAAAAAGTTACTACAGTACAGATTTCTGAGTTCATTATTTTGTTAAAAATTTGCTTATGGAGTACTTATGTAACAGAAGCCATCCTGAAATGAAAATAGTCTAAAAAAAATTCATTGTTGTGTGTAGTTGTAGCTGTACCTGAAATAAAAATGCTATTGATGACTGAAAAAGAAAAACACAGGTGGGCAAGGTGGCACATGCCTATAATTCCAGCAATGAGGGAGACAGGGGCAGGAGAATCACAAATTTGAGTCCTCCTAGGGTCATTTAGCAAGACTCTCTCTCAAACTGTGAAAACAAAATTTTTTTAATGAATAGGGGGCTGGGGATATAGCTCAATAGTACAGTGACCCTCACTTTGATTCTCAGTACTAAGAGCACGAGAGACAGAGACAGAGTGACAGAGACAGAGTGACAGAGACAGGGACAAAGAGAGAAAAAAATGCAACTTAATACTATGTTGTCATATAATATTACAACTAGCCAATAAGGGTTAAAAAATTGGAAGCCGGGTGTGGTGGCGCATGCTTGTAATCCCAGCACTCGGGAGGCTGAGGCAGGAGGATTGTTGTGAGTTCGAGACCAGCCTGAGCTACAAAGTGAGCTTAAGGCCAGCCTGAACTGCATAGTGAGACCCTGTCTCAAAAAGACAAAAAAAAAAAAAAAAAAAAAAATTGTCACACTACTGATGCTAGGAGAAAATAGTCATTCTCAAACATGACTGAGGGGCCAGGGAGATGGCCCAGTGGAATAAGTGCTTCCCTGGCAAGTGCAATGGCCTAAGTTCAATCCCTGTGTTCTACAAAAAAAAAAAAAAAAAGAAAGAAAAGAAAAACATGACTGAAAGTGCAGTCACTTCAGAAGAATTTGGTATCATTGTACAAATAGCTAGCATTCATCTTTAACTCTAGAAATATATATCCTAAACATATACTTCTAAGCATATAAAAGGATGTACATACAAGGTTATTAACATGATTTCTTCAAAAACAAATTACTGAAAACAAACCCCATTCCTCAGAAGGGACCAATGAGATAAATTATACTGCAATGTTTTGAGGGAAAGAGAAAGCATATATGGCTGTTACACAGGCCAGCCTTGAATTCCTCAACTTAAGCAATCTTCTGCAAAGATATGCCCCCATAAGTGGCTGTAGTGTGGACATTTACAGGGACACTATGCAGTTGCAAAAACAAAAGGAAATTCTTTACCTATTGGTATAGAACAATCTTTAACATCATTTAAGTAAGACTTAATACTGCACATTCACACTAGGCCCTGTGTTCAGCCCCTGGTACTAAAAGAAAAGTATGTTCATAAAATAAGACTATTTGGGACTATGTTTGGGTATGAGATGGGCTCTCAATGTATAAACACAGAAATAACATATACTTTTCTTGCATCTTAAAAGGACCGAGTGATTGGACAACAGATATTAGGTGAAGGGAGACTTTTCTGATACTATGTGTTATGATTTGTGTCTCGTTGTCCCCCCAACTACAGCCTTGTGTAGTACTGAGGTGGGGACTTCTGGAGCTTGTAATGAAGTCACAATCCACTGGGATTATGTGTCATCCAAGGCTGGGATTAAGGGTCTTAGTACTGCTGGGATTATGGGTATGAGTGCTACATCCCACCCTGGGGTAGAGAACCTGAATGGAATATAACAGACAGAAAGACAGACTTTCTTTAGTGATTGCTCTTTGTTGTTGTTGTTCCACTGCCATGAACTGATGCTCTCTGCCACTCTGCCTTGGAGCCAGCCAAGTATGGACTGAAACCTGCAGTAACTGTGAGCTAAATAAACCTTTTCTTTCTTCATTTTGGGTGTCAGGTATTTGTCCCAGCAACGAGAGAAGAGTAACTAAGACATCATGCTATTATTGAAATCATTTTTAATAATGTGATGTAGCTATATCTTGAAGGAAATATTAAGAAGAAAAAGATAGAAGCCAGGGAGATGGCTCAGTAGAATAAGTGCTTGCCTAGCAAGCACAAGGGTCTCAGTTCAATCCCCGGTACTGCAAATAATTAAATAAATAAAAAGATAAAGACAGCAACTAGAAATTGTCTAGATTTTGGAGGTAGGAAATTAGCAAATGATAGAGTCATTTGCAAAGCTATAGCTAGAAGCAGATTTGGAGTGCAATGGAGGGAATAATTCTCCTTAGGACACAGGACGTCTGAGATATCTATTGATATCCAAAAGGAAATGTGTTGGCTATGTGATCCTGAAGCACATTAAAGAAGTCCTGGCTAGAAGGAAGGGTGAGAGTTTATTTAAAGTCACTGCACAGAAATACTACATGCAATTACTTAAAGAGATAGTCAAGATAAGAGGGCAATAGAAAAAGAAGATAATAGGACCTGGTATACGCCAACATTTGGAATTGTAGGAAAGGATCAGCTAAGGAGTAGGAAGATTAGTAAACTTGTTATGGCAAGACACAACTAATGAGGCTTTTTTCAAAAAAAATTAGAAAAGACCAAGTTTTAAATACTGATGGGAAATCAAGTAAAATGAGACTAGACAATAAGTGTTGGCAAAGTACATATAACTGGTCACCTTCAAAAATAATGGTGGTGATAGTGTACATCTGTAACCTCAGCATTTTTGGGAGGCTGAGGCAGGAGGATCACTTTGAGATTCAGGCCAGCCTGGCTACATAGTAAGTTCAAGGCCAGTTTTTTGGGTTTTTTTTTCTGGTTCACAGAGATAATTTTTATCAAAAAATGACTGTGATTTCAAGACAGAAAGTGAAACTTAATATAGAGCTAAGTAAAGTTTTGGATAAGTTATTCAAGGCCAGTTTGAACTATGCAGTGAGACTTTGTCCCAAATCACAAAAATAAGATAGATAGATAGATAGATAGATAGATAGATAGATAGATAGATAGATAGATAGATACATACATACATACATACATACATACATACATAAACAGATAGCAAAATAAAGGTGCTGCTGGTGAAAACAAAATGGAATGGTAAAGCTAAAATACCTTTTTTTTTTTTTTTTCTTTTCAACTAGGTTAAGAAGAAAAGAGAAATACAAGAATAGGGCTCAGGGAGCTAGGAGATAGCTTGGCAGTCTAATTGTCTGCCTAGCAAGTACAAGGACCCAGGTTCAGTCCCTGGTACTGCATGTTGCACTGGCCACCGAATCTGGGCATGGTGCTGCATGTCTATAATCCCAGCACTAAGGAGGCTGAGATGGGAAGATCACTACAAGTCCTGCGATGTACAGTGAGACCCTGTACCAAATAAATAAATGAATGAATAACAAAAGAAACCAGGTTTCAGGCTATGGCTAGGAAGTCATAGGCTTTTGAAAGATGGGTGATAGGACAGAAATGCAGTAAATCCAGGGAGCGATAATAATTTACATCACCTTCATAGGAAAGAAAAACTTTGTGGCCATAATTCATTTAAATAGGCACCGATAGTAGCCCCTCAAAAAAAAGTCTGATTAATGTTGCCTTTTAGCTATTACTAAAGTTAGATCAGGAGAAAAAATAATGATGAAGTTAGATTGGGTGGGCTTTTCTTTTCTAGTGGTACCTCACAGTCAAAGATTTTGTTACTGACAAATATTGCCATTACTGTGTGCATTTGTGATTAGGTAGAACTTCACTGTAAGGGGCTGCGGAGATAGCACAGTAGAGTAAGTGCTTGCTTGGCAAGTGCAGGGTCCTGAGTTCAATCCCTGGTACCGCAAAAAAAAAAAAAAAAAAAAAAAACAAGTCCTAGGGGTCAGGGAGATGGCTCAGTGGAATAAGCGCTTTGCAAGGCCCTGAGTTCAATCCCTGGCTCTGCCAAAAAAAAAAAAAGAACTTCAGTGGAAGTAGAAGCTTCTCTTCATTTGCCTTTGCTTCTCTTGTGTTTACATCAAGAAAATAAAGTTGTAGACGTTACAATTTACCTGCCTTGTAGCCATCCCTTAGGACTCCTGTGCTATGTGACTACTGTCCCATTGATTTGCATACCATTCACTAAGCCAACATGGGCTTCTCTGACACTGTTACTTATCAATAATAAATATCAATGATCCCCCAAAAATGCTGGGGATCACACCCAGGGATCCACACATACAAGACAACTACAGCCCCAGGCCTGCTTTTTCTATTTTTAAGGTTTTCTATTTGGCCTAACTTTAGTTCCTTTTTTTTTTTTTTTCATTGTTGTAATTCTACTATTTGCACCATTTAGAATGATTATTTAGCATTGTTATCATCTAACTAGCCATATATTTAAGCATGCCATGCTGAGAATAAGGATATCACAGCTTCAATGCTGGTGGCGTGCCTGTACTTAAGAAATTTATTACAGTTTGTTCAAACACGCCACCTAATAATAGGTATGGCTTAAGTGATGTTGATGACAACAGTAATAGCAAATGTGAGTCTTATAACTATGTAACAGTTTGAACTGCACGCTGCTTTATTTGCCTGAATTTATGCAATTACAGTAATATTTCACATTAAGTTCTTTTGAAAACAAAATTTTAATGTAAGGGCTTTAAAAAAAAAAAAAAAGCTCCTGCCTCAGGAATCTAATAAACTAGTAAGAACAGATAGATAATGAAACCATTTCTGTAAGAGTAGGGGAATCAGAGAGCCTCCTAGCAGGCGATTCCAGTGGTTGACATTGAGGACCCACCTGGTGCCCTTACTGGAGAGTAGAAGAAGTCTTTGTGACGGTCAGGCACAGGCCAGGTAAGCTAGATAAATCATCAAAAACATTTAACTCTACACTGGATATGAATGCATGAACTGTACCTACCTAGAGGCAAATGAAATAATTTCTTGTAGGCTCACTCTCTTGGTTGGTTTTGCACTGTCATCTAACAAAATCCTGGAGGCTAGATAGTTTATAAAAGACAGAGTTTTATTTTGGCTTATAGTTTGGGCGACAGGGAAGTTAAAAAAGGATGGCACTAACATCCCCCTAGCTTCTAGCGAGGCCCTGTGGTGGTCTGACTCGTAGCTGGAAAGTAGAAGGGCGAGTAGGCCCCTGTGGAAGAGTGCAGGTGACAGAGGAGAGGAGGTAGCCAGCTCATGGAGACCAGTCCAAGAGTGAGAACTCACTCACACAAGAAGGCATTAATCCCCTTACAGGCCCAATACCTCTGACCACTATTATGTTGGGGCTCAAGCCTCAAAAACAGCTTTTCCATAGCCCTCACCAAGGCGTAATACCCACAAAACAGCTCCACCACCTACTTGGCTTGTACTTCCCACGCCTGTCCAGAGGGCACACTGACTGAGAAGGAAACGCCCAAGAACCCTGAAGTCAAAACGCCAAGGGAAGAAATGGGAACAAAAGTGAGAAAACAGAAACGACTTGAGACAAACTCTAACTATTCTTATTTGGGCCTGAAACCCTCCCTTCGCAGCGCATCGCTAGACCTCTGGAAACTCCCTCAGGGCCCTTCCTCTGGCTGGATCTGGGTTCTCCGCGGCTGGCTTGAGGTCACCGTCCTTTGCGTCACTTTGACTCTAGGTGGCAGCAGCAGAACAAAATAGAAAAGAAAAGTCTGTGGTAAAACGCATTCTTGTGTCTACCGGGTAAACTGTCATTTGAGACAAAATATCTTTTAAATTTTTTCTTTCAGTATAGAAGTACTTCAATAATCATTAAATGATTAAAATCCATATACAGCTGTCTTCAGAATGTTCAGCTTGTCAGGACATGGATGAAATGGTATTTTTAGAGAACTTTTTTCAGTAACAAATATATTCCTGCTTATATTAACATTTACATTTGGAAACTGAGATGTCAAAGTTGAACATCAAATATACTCTGGGGGGGGCCAGGGAGATAGCTCAGTAGAATAAGCACTTGCCTGGCAAGTGCAAGGGCCTGAGTTCAATCCCTGGTTCCACCTAAAAAAAAAAAAAAAAAAAAAAAAAAAAAATATATATATATATATATATATATATATATATACACACTCTGGGATATATATATAGATATATAGATATATAGATATATATATATAGAGAGAGAGAGAATATATATATATTCTCTCTCTATAGATAGATAGATAGATAGATAGAGAATATATATATATATATATATATACAGTATTTATTTGGTATAGAGTCTCACTATCCATTCCAGACACATAGTGATCCTCCTGTCTCAGCCTCCCCAGAGCTGGGATCACAAGCGTGTGCTACCGAGCCCATTTTCAGTGGCCAGCATGGCATGCAGTACTGGGGATCCAACCCAAGTCCTTGGGCTTGCCAGGAAGGCAGTTGGACTACTGAGCTATCTCCCCAGCCCTAGACAGACATTTCTAGTAGAAAAAGTTAAAACAAAATTATTTCAAGCAAAAATATAGACATGAAACTTGCTTTTGCATACATTAAATTATAGTTATAAGTATTTTAAAATAATCAGTTTTATCACAATATGACTCTGTCCCACTATCACTCTCAGAGAAGAAGATGTGTCACCCCAGAGCAGACTCTACATAAGGTTTCAGAACAATGGAAATGTTACTAAGAAAAAAAAAGTAAAAGAATCCTGGAAAACAACCAGAAGATTAATAGAATGATGAAAGTTGTTACAACTTTCAGAAAAGGGGCTTCCAGGAAATACAGTTTATTTAGCTTGACACTGTATCCTCACACAAGTCTAGATTAATTAATTTCCTGGATTAAACAGAATCTCCAAGGGGTTAGAAAACGCCGTCTACAGGTTTTGTGTAACACAACTGTAGAGTGCTCGATCACACCTCTCTATATTCACAGATGAATTTATCAAAACACTTTTCTTACGCAGGTCATGAAAAGTCTTGGACAAGAGTTAACTTATTCTACTTCCCACAAAGGTGGCATTTGTACTAATTCTGGATTTTCTACAATGAGTGTATTACAGCCAAAATTTATTAGTCACATAAAATGATACTATAGCAAAGATTGGCTAGGAGTTTTAAAAAGAATCTTATCTAATAAGGCACACAGAAGTCAGGATCACTTCATAGTATAAAAGTTCCCTACAGGTATGAAAGCAAACTGCGCAGCAGACCTGGAGACAATTTGCAAATTGTTTTATGTGGTCAGATTGTGAATCAGATTGGCCTTATTTGGTTAAAGCCCTACCACACTAACCTTTACTTTTTGTGCTAGAATTACAGACTTGATAAATCAGAAATTAATTAATCAAAATCTTTAGATTATAATTGTTCTGCCAAGTATTTAACTAGACTCATAGAGATGCAGCAGAGAGTAATGGCAAGGAGCCAAGGTTTGGAATAGAGTTTAGCTGGATTTGCAAGTATGCCATTTCCTCATAGGCCCCAGTGACACCAGTGTAAACCAGGAAGCAGTTTGGCAACTCCGGGATCTTAATACTATTTATTCCCTTTGATCTAATCACTGCATTTGAGAAAGCTTATGGGGGGATCAGAAAGGTGGAAACATACTTATCCACAAATAAGCTGGTCATTATGCGATTATAATACTGAGCAAACTGGAAATGGCATACAGCAGGAAAAGGGCTATATAAATAACACAATATAGTGATATTCAGCAATTTACTTAGGATTTATTAAGAGTTTAGAACTCATCATGTGCTTTTCTAGGTACTGGAGATTTAGAGGATGAGAGATTTGTAGCCTGACTGTAGGAAATGATAGTGTCCACTTAATGTCAAATGCCTTAAAACCAAAAGCCAACCCCTAAAATAACATAGTATCCACTATATAATTTATACAACACTGTAGATGTTGATAGATGCAGAGAAAATACCAGAAAAAGATGCAATAAAAAGTTAATAATTGCTGTCTCTTCAGTTATAGCAATCACTATACACTTTTCTGGATTTTCTACAATGAGTGTATTACAGCCAAAATTTATTAGTCATATAAAATGATACTATAGCAAAGATTGGCTAGGAGTTTAAAAAAGAATCTTATCTAATAAGGCACACAGAAGTCAGGATCACTTCATAGTATAAAAGTTCCCTACAGGTATGAAAGCAAACTGCGCAGCAGACCTGGAGACAATTTGCAAATTGTTTTATGTGGTCTTGATTTTCACCAGTGCCCGTCGCACAGCCCAAGTCCTCCTCAGTTTTGGGGGGGAGGTCTTCATGCAGGGAGGGAATGCAGGCAACACACTGCATCCAGGTGACACAAGGGGGTGCACGGGCCCGGCATTCCAACACTTCTTCGTTCCCTGGAAAAGAAAAAAAAATGCCAGCGCTCTATTTGGTGGTCTGATAAAATGCTTTAATAAACTTACGGATAGCGTCAACAACACTTCTAACCCGAGAGGTCTCTGAGTTGTATGATCCTCCACACAAACCACCTCTACTTCCCGACATTTATTTCACAGGAAAAAATACTGCCTGCCAGAAAAGGAATGACCTTTAAAGCATAATTAGCAAAACTAGAGACAGTTTAAATGGCTGAGGATAGGTATTGTTAGATTATGACACATAAATTATAAAATAAGCATTAAAAATGATGTTGACATAGAAATACATTTAAAAGCCATTTATAGAATAATGTGTACAAGATAGTCTAATTTTTTGCTTAAATACATCATATGTATAAATAGAAAAACCCAGAAAGATATATGTCAAAACATTACTAGTCATTATTCTTGAGAGGTGGTTGACAGATTTTTTTTTTATTACTTTCTCATTTGTCTACGATGAATAACTATTTGTTCGTAAAGCAATGTAATATCTGGGCACACCCAAGTAAAAGCTAGTACAGTTATTATGACCTTTACAAATTAAGTATGTATGTAAATCATACAAAGATCTGGCAACAATATAGCTCCATTTACCAAGACCAAGCCTATTTTATGACTCCTGCACTGGTATAACTATTGATAGTGACCATTTCTAAAGTTTAAAAGATAAGTCACCCTAAAGGTATGTTTTTAAATGTCCCCTCAGAGTGCTAGCAAGCCTTACAGCCTTTGCCTAATATCAATCAATGGCCTAATCCTATATACATTGACATAGCAATGTGTGGTATAGCACATTGCTATGCCAATATGCTAAGTTGCAAGACTGGTGAAGAAAATATTACTTTCAGAGCTACATCTGGGTATGCAAAGGGCCAAAATATACCCCAAAACCCATCGGGGTCACTGTCAAGATACAAAGTATTTGACTGCTTGGCCAAATGCCTTTTTTATACACTGAGCATCAAAAACAGTGACATGACACACTCAACACCCTCTAATAGGTCTTCTGGGACAGAATCCAACCCTCCTGGCATGGACAGTATTTTTCAAAGCACCATGATTCATGTAAAGCAAACAATTCTAATGCCTTGGTCAAAATTCCTTAGAGTGGAACAAATGCCATTCAAATAATGAATAAGAATGGAAAACTGCTGAAATTAATCTAGTATGTTTGAGATATATAGCTCAGAGCCTAACCAGGCCTCACACAGAAGCACAGCTAGGGGCCAGCCAAATAGCTCAGTGGATTAAAGCACCTGCAAGCAGGCACAGGGGGCAGGGGTCAATCCCAGGACCTGCCATGCCAGCCCCACCTTCAGGGTGCACTGAGATGGCAATTGAAATTGGGCATGCTGGCAGCACTTGTAATTCCAGCCTTTGGGAGCCTGTAAACAGGCAGATCACTATGAGTCTGATCTAGTAGTGAGATCTTGAACTCTCTACAGTCCCTTCTCTAAATTACAAAAAAATAAAAATAAATAAAAGCACAACTATATTCCCTCCTTCTTTCCCGATGGGCTCCTGCTCCTCTTCTTCTCATGGTATTACATAGTCTCCTGACTCTGCTTTCTCAGGCACATTTGTGATTTTTTCTTCTTGCTCTGCAGAAATGCTTATGCTGCTATTCCATATCCAAAGCCCAGAGTAGCCACCCTGAAGCTCTTATTTGTTCTCTTAGTTTTAGCTCCAGTACCAATTACTTAGTACTAAGACTTCTTAGTCCTAATTACTAATTGACAGGATCTCATTGATTCAGTATAATAAATGGATTGGTTCCACTTGATGCAGTTGACTGCATTATGTCCAGTAACGAGTAGAATAACAGTATAAAATGACCTACCTATGTGGGATTGGGGAGAGGGATGTAGTCTGAGGGACATCCTTGCAGAAATCTGCTAGCTTTCCCTCTTTGGGAGAACATGGCAAGCTCCTCTTCTTCATGACAAACTTTGAAAAAGAAGGGGCTCTTGCCCCCATCACAAATACTGCACTGTAGTGAAGTTTCAGTGACATCTCAAGCACACTCTTCTCCATAGATGCCTCATACTCCTTAATTCTACTGCAAATTTCCAAGGGAACCAGAAACAAGGTCTTTATTCATTTTCTTTCATATCTTAAATCTTATGATGAGGAGTCATAAGTCACAAGTCACCCACTGGAAGAGCAAAATCTTTATCCTTTTGCTTTTCATCCATTCACTCATGTAACAAACATTTATTGCCTGCCACCATATGTCAGGACCTGCACTTAGTGCTGTGGCAGAGATAAAATGTGGTCTTTATCCACAGGTATTCACCATGTACTGAAGGAGTCAAAGAGATAAAAGAATAATTATGTGACAATATGATATGACTTACAAGAAGTATATATAAAGTACAGCAAGTGCAGAGAAAAGGGATCCTTGGAGAAATATAAAAAAGGTGCCAGACAGGAGATTGTATTCCATTTGGATGCTGAAAGACTATTCCTGATGGACATTAAGGAGAGGATTCCAAGCTAAAATAACTAAAAAATAATCACCACGTACTTGGCATTTGCTGCACATGCACACTGCCATGTGTACGGATTATCTTGTTGAAAACTTGCAACCAACTTGGTCTGTCTGTTACTCGACTGCCCACAGGTATCTCACAGACAGTCATCAATTTAGAACAAAAGATCCTCAAGAGGATAGAACTGTGAGCACACAGGAACTTCAATAAATGCCCACCAAAGAATTGTAAATGCTCCATGCTACAGCATATGGGGAGCAAGTACTCTTACACACTGCTGGTGGAAATATAACTCTATGGAAGTCAAGGCACATCAAAACTCATTAAAAAAAAAAAAAAAAAAAAACTCATTTCTAGATACTTGCTTTCAGGAAAAATTGGAAATTTAAACAAAGTTATAATTACAAGGATATTCATCTCAGTATTGTTCATAATAATCTAAAATGTCCAACAATGTTATCATAAGAAATCGTGTTGAGAAGCATATTTTTTAAATGGAAAGCTGTCCATAACAAATTCTCAAAAATCAGCATATGAGCAGAGTAAATAGAACAAGCTAGGAGCTGAGGAGATGGCTCAGTGGAATAAGCTCTTCCCTGGCAAGTGCAAGGGCCTGAGTTCAATCCCTGGTTCCACCAAAAAAAAAAAAAAAAAAAGAAAAAAGAAAAAAAAGAACAAGCTCAATTACTTTAAATGTATGTATACAAATGTATAATTATGCGTATTTAAATTAAAATGTACATATACCTTTTAAATATGTATCATCTATGGCTTGAAAATGTGCCTTTATGTATCTATTTTGTATGTGTGTATGTCACTTGCATGACTATGTATGAATATAAAGACATTTTTAGACTTCGTTCAAAATATCTCAAATGGGAAATGTATTTAATAAACATAAACTGATGACCACTACAGCTGAGTGACATAGGATGTTGTAGTGTCCATTGTTTGCCTGTTATGATTTTTGTGACTGAGAGTTGCAGCTTCCTGCTACTGCCCAGCATCATACAAGAGAGAACCACGCCCACGTTGCTAGCCTGGGAGAATATCAAAATTCAAAGTGCATACTGAACTTATACAACACTTTCATCATTCCAAAGCTGGAAACTGCAAGGTGAACCACCGTAAGTTAGGAGCTGTCTGTGTACACTGATATATGAAAGTAGAAAAATGCACTAAAATTTACCAGTGGACTTTCCAGGGAAGAATAGTGGGATTAGAAGATCTTTCTTTTAACACACTTCCATTTTTAAATTTTTCTACTCAGAATTTTTTTTTTTTTCTACTCAGGATTATATCCCTTGTATGGTTTCTGTCTAGATGTATTCCCAAAACCTCATGAAGTCATGGGGCAGGTTTCTACAATTTGTGATGAATTAGTGACCCATTGCTGGGATTATGGGCATGAGTGCTACACCCTCCCTGGGGCAGATAACCTACATACAATATCAGTGAGGTAAGTGGATTGCTCTCTGCCCCTACCTTCCCTTTTTGCTCTTGCTGTTTTGCTGTTTTCTATCACATGAACTTCTGCCCTCTGCCATGTGCCCCACTCTGCCTTGGAGCCAGATGAGTATGGACTGAACCCTCCACAAACTAAATAAATCTTTCTTTCCTTAATTATGCGTGTGTTATGGTTTGTGTCTAGTCGGTCCCCCAAAGCCTCAGGCAGTCTTGGGCAGCTTCTGGAGTCTGTGATTGATTATTGTGGGTGTGGATGCTGCACCTGCCCTGGGGCCGGCAATCTGCATTTCAATGTAAGGAGGAAAGAGAAGTTAGTGGCTTGAGTTGCTGCTACCCCTCACTTGCACTCTTGTTCTTTCCTGCTCCCATGAAAGGTTGCTTTCTGCTATGTGCTGCTCTGCCTTGAACCCAGCTGAATATATACTGAAATCTCCAGTAACTGTGAGCTAAATAAACCTTTCCTTCCTTCAATTTGAGTGTCAGGTACTTGCCCCAGCAATGAGAGAGGAGTAACTAAGATAGGGTGTCAGGTATTTTTTAATCCCAGCAATGAGAGAAAAGTAACTGATATAGAATTTAGTACCAAGAGTGGGGTTGTTGCTGGGACTATACCTGACCATATGGTTCAAGAGCCCTTGGGAATGGCTTTTGGGAAGAGATGGGAAAGGTTTGGAGATATCTCCTAAGAAAGAAGCACTGGAACACCTTAGGCTGTTCTGTATGGGATAGTCTGGTCAGAGCTCAGCAGACAAGGAGGCTGAAAGAAGTCCTGTCAGTAAAGACCAGGGTCAGGAGGTGTCCTCTAGTAAGAAGGACCACATTGGTTGTTGGACTCCAGATGATGCTTTATGGCTTGGTAGAAAGTTTGTCTGCATTTTGCTTGTATCTCAAGACTTCCTGAAATTAGACTAAGCATGGCAGACTGATTAATCTTGCAAAAGATATTTCAAGGCAGCTGAACATTGAGTGGAACATTGAAGCAATGCCATGGATACTATTGAAGGCTTTTAGTCAGATTTATGTTGAGAATCAAAAGCAAATGGCCCATCAAAATGATTTAAAATGTTGTGAATCTGGCCAGAAAGGAAGCTCCAATAAAGCTGTAGACTCCAAAGATAGAGCTGAGGCTGGCAAGATAGCTCAGTGGACTAAGCACCTGACTTGGCAAGTGCAGAGACCAAGGTTCATCCCAGGTCCCACGCCAGCCCCACCCTCAGGGCATGCTGAGCAGGTAATCCCAGCACTAAGGAGGCTGAAAATAAGAGGATCACCATGGGTCCAAGCTGAGTAGTGAAACCTTGTATCAA
>PVKA01037609.1:0-20877 GCA_004027165.1 Ctenomys sociabilis | reverse complement strand
GCTGTGCTTCTACATAATTCTATGATAGGCAAGATCTGCACTAATGGTGGTTGGACAGGATATTATGTCGGCTTTTAGTGCTATGGTCATCCACTAGGTAAATAATTATTGAATTTTTGATATAATTTCACCTATAAAAAACCTGTAAATATAATATCATGTATGCACCTTGTACAATACCAAAACGTTATGAAAACAGTTTGCTATGTATTAATTCATCGACTCTGTATGGTTAAGGTGTTTTAAAACTGTCTGATTGACATTTGTATTTTAATAAAATAAAAATAAATGGAAAAAAAAAGCCTACCGACAAAGAAAAGTCCAGGTCCTGATGGATTCACAGCTGAATTCAATAAGAAATTTATAGAAGATATAATTCCCACACTCCACAAACTCTTCAATGAAGTTGAAAAGGAAGCAGTCCTCCCAAAATCATTTCTGGAGTCAAGTATTATACTGATTCCAAAACCAGGGAAAGACAAAACCAAAAAGGAGAACTACAGGCCAATCTCCCTCATGAACCTAGCTGCAAAAATCCTCAATAAAATCCTAGCAAACAGAATACAGCAAATCATCAAGAAGATCATACACCATGACGAGGTAAGATTCATCCCAGGGATGCAAGGTTGGTTCAATAGACTGAAATCTAAAAACCACAATTCTCTCAATTGATGCAGAAAAAGCTTTTCATGAAGTGTAACTCATTCATGTTCAAAACCCTACAGAAAATTGGAATAGATGGCCTCTACCTCAATTTGATAAAAGCCATCTATGACAAACCCAACAGGTAATATAATTCTAAATGGGGAAAAACTGAAATATTTTACTCTTAGATCAGGTACAAGACAAGGATGTCCTGTATCACCCCTACTGTTCAATATAATATTGGAATCATTAGCTACAGCCATTAGAAAAGTGGGAAAAATAAAAGGAATAAAAATAGGTAAAGAAGAAGTTATATCATCAATATTTGCATATGACATGATAATTTACATGGAAGACCCAAAAAACTCCCCCAAGAAGCTACTAGAATTGATACAGAAATTCAGTAGCATAGCAGGGTACAAAGTCAGTATTCAAAAGTCAATAGCATTCTTCTACACAGATAACAAACACACTGAGAGGGAAACTATAGAAACAATACCTTTTGCAATAGCGCAACAGAGAATGAAATACCTTAGAATTCACTTAACAAAGGAAGTCAAAGATCTTTTCACAGAATATTACAACACCCTAAGAAAAGAAATCATAGAGGATTCAGAAAATGAAAAGGTATTCCCTGTTCTTGGATAAGAAGAACCAACATCGTCAAGATGGCCATACTCCCAAAATTGTTGAACAGATTTAATGCAATTCCTATCAAACTGACACCAACATACCTCCCAGACCTGGAGAAATCATTCCTAAAATTTATTTGGAGCCAGAAAAGACTTAGAATAGCAAAGGCAATCTTGGCCAACAAAGACAAGGCAGGTGGTATCACAAGTCCTAACTTGAAATTGTACTACAAAGACACTGTGATAAAATCAACATGGTATTGGCAACAAAATAGACCTGAGGATCAATGGAATAGATCAAAAGACGCAGAGGCATCTACAATCACACTCAGCCATCTGATCTTCAACAAAGGGGCCAAACAAGCTTACTGGAAGAAAGATAGCCTCTTTAACAAATGGTGCTGGAAAAACCGGCTTTCTACATGCCAAAACCCAAAACTTGACCCAGCTCTATCACCATGCAATAAGCTAAAGTCAAAATGGATTAAAGATCTAAACATTAAAACAGAAACACTCCATCTCCTGGAAGAGAAAGTAGGAGGAACTCTTGAAGCCATAGGGGTAGGTAAACAGTTCATGAACAAACATTTATTCGCACGGGAAGCACTTGAATCAACAACTGGGATCAACTCTTCTTAAGGAGCTTCTGCATGTCAAAAGCAATTGTCAACAGAGTGAAAAGACAACCCACAAATTTTGAAAAAATCCTAACTAATAAGCAATCAGACAGAGGTCTGCTGTCTAGAATATATAAAGGACTAAGATATAACAGGGCCCTCAAATTTAAAGACCCAATCCAGAAATGGGCATCTGAGATGAATACACAGTTCTCAGAGGGCAAAATTAAAGAAGCGAATAAATATATGAAAAAATGCTCTACATCGCTAGCCATCTGTGAAATGCAAGTTATAGCAACACGGAGATACCATCCCACTCCAGAAAGAATGGCTATCATACAGAAATCAACCAACAACAAATGTTGGAGAGGTTGTGGGGAAAAGGGAACATTTCTCCATTGCTGGTGGGAAAGTAGGCTGGTGCAACCATTGTGGACATCAGTGTGGAAACTCCTCATAAAAGTAGGACTGGAAATGCCATTCTAGCCGGCTATCTCCCTACTGGGAATTTTCCCAGAGGAACTGAAAACATCATATCACAGTCATATATGTGTACCTATGTTTATAGCAGCACAATTTGTGATAGTAAAATCTTGGAAACAACCAAGATGCCTGTCACATGAAGAACGGTTGAAAAAGATGTGTTATTTTTGTACGATGCAGTATTACTCAGCTGTAAAGAATGATAAACTTGAAGCCTTCATAGTTAAGTGGATGCCACTTGAAGATATACTTATAAGCAAAACAAACCAGACCCACATGTGCAAATATCATGTAGTTTCCCTAGTATAATTCAAAAGAAGAATTGCAAGTAGAAATGTATAACAACTAAAAAGCATTTAGTCAGATAATTAGTGTAAACTGAACTGTATATGTTGCTGGGTACTAATCAGCTTCTCTTCTGGATGGTTAACAACCTAAGTTCACAGATAAAAAATTGGAGAAATGGAAGGGCCACAAATTCAGCCAACATTTTGGCCCTAGCCTTTCATGGTCAGTGAAGGCTCAGGACATAGGAGAACCTGTACTGTAACATCATGAAACTCAGTTGTGTCCTAAACTTTTCTCATCAAGGGGATTATGGAGCCACAGAGGAATGTGACCAATGATCTATAGTGTGCCTAAGGAGAGTAACATGGAGGGAAAACTTTCTTTCAGGCTCTCACAAAGAGCAAACTGGTCAAGCAATGACTCATCCACATGGCTGACACTGACAAAGTATCTACAGAGTGAGGTATGGAGTTACAGGATAAACCCTGAGGGGACTTGGCTGACCTCATCAGATACAAATGTTACATTTTTTGTTATATAGGTCTTGCTTTATCTCAGTCAGAAAAGTATAAAAATGAGGTATATGAAATAAGGCCATAATAATAAGCTGAATTTTAAATGGCTTTAGTCAACAACTTCTTCAGATAACTCACTATTATTGTGGACTGCTGGACGGTGTTTGATAGTTTTGCTGATTTCAAGCACCTATCGTAATTGAATGACAATTCAATGCCCATCTTTGAGAGGACTAAACAAAGAAAAGGGAGATACAAAGGAAGAACCATTCTGTGTTTGTATAAACAGTACAGTTAGGATAAATATGCAGTACTTCTGCATAATTCTATGAGAAGCAAGATTTGCACTAATAGTGATTGGACAGTATATTCTGTTGGCTTCTAGTATCATGGACAACCACTAGGAAGACAACAATGTAGAAAGTATTAATTATTGAAACTTTACTATAATTTAGCTTTTAAAAATTAGATAAGTATACAGCTACATTCTCTTAATTCATTGATTATAGACATCTGCTCTGATAGTGTTTGTAAGTAGAATATCATGTATGAACCTTGTACAACAAAAAGCACTGTGAAAACAATGTGCAATGTGTAATTATTGAATCTGTCCTGCTAATTTGATTTTGAAACTGTCTTATTGCTATTTGTTCTTCAATACAATAAAATAAAATTAATTAAAAAAATAAAAATAAAAAAGGTAATAAATATTTTTAAATAGTCAAGAAAGAAAATTTTGTTAATTACCATGACTTTTCAAGCAGAGTCAGTTTAGAAAGTGAGCCAAGGGCAAGGCGCTTTTACGTGGACCTTGCACATCCTCCATGTCCATTACCTTGTCCTGCCAGGCCACCAGCAGTAGGGCTGGGTCATGAAGATTTGCTCCTGACTCACTCTGCATCTGCTCAGGCACATCAATTGCCTGCTCCCTATTCTTTTCTTCTCTGGAGATAAGTGCCCTTCTACTCCCACCCTCATTTTCTTTATAGTCTGCATTGAGGAGAGTCAGAAATATATTCATAAAGTGTGGGCAAGGAGAACAGGAGACACACCTGTCACAGTTACTTTCCTCTCGTTGCTGGGACAAAATACCCATCACCCAAAATTAAGAAAGGAAGGGTTTATTTAGCTCACCGTTTGCGGAGCTTTTGGTCCATACTCAGCTGGCTCCAGGACAAAGTGGCACATGGCACAGGGTAGCAGTTCATGGTGGCAGAAGACTGAAAAGAGCAAAGGGTGGAGCAGCCACTGAGGCAGCTAGCTACTGCTTTCCCCTCCTTATGTTTCTATGCAGATTTCCTGCCCCAGGATGAGTGTAACACTCACATCCATAATTCCAGCATTGGATCATAAATTAATTACAAACTCTAGAAGCTACCCAATGAGGATTTAGGGGGACAACTACACACAGATCATAACACACAATCACAGTCTCCAGATCTCAACCAAATATCTGAAGAGACCACACATCTATCATATGTGAAGCTGTGAATTTCTAGCTGTAGCAAAAGATCTACTTCATAAAATTTAGACCCTATAGGTGTAAATATTCAGTATATTCTCTGCTCAATGGACAGCCTTGTTTTTTATGCCTCTATTCCTTTTCTCTTCATTCCCTCTTTATTTCTCTTCACAGGCTATATTATATTGAAGAACATTGTTACTTTTTGATTTATCAACTCATTAGATTTTGTATGTTTTATGCTGAGCATGTAACAGTGCTCACTTTAGAACTATAGGATCAACTCTTTATATATATATATATATATATATATATATATATATATATATATATATATATATATATATAGTAACACCACTAATTGTTTGTTGATATCCCTAGGGATATGTGTTGGAAACTTGGTCTCCATTGCAGCAATGTGGACAGGTGGGACTTTAGGGAAGTAACTGAGTTGCGATTAGTTCATTCATATATTAATGGTCACCACAAAGTGGACTTTCTGGCATACTCATTCAGAGAGCAGGCCCTGAGGAGAACCTCATGGCATATTCTTGGATTTTTCAGCCTCCTGAGCTGTAAGCTAAATAAGCTCATTTTCTTTTGAAAGTGCAGAGGTCTGTAGTACTCGGCAATAGCAACAGAACACAGAGGAAGATGCTGATATTGCATTATTTATTTAACTCTCCTGATGGCATTTAAACTTGAGTCCCAGACCTTTGTTTCATTTTCTGCTGTGTCCCAGTTGTGTACACCTTCCATGCTAACACTGGGGTCCCTCATTTACCCTATTCCAATGCTGGCACTTTCCTTTTTGACTAAAAGGAAACACATGTTGACTTTCATGGTCATCATTTCCTTGCTTTCTTTTTTTTTTTTTTTTTTTTTGGCGGAACCAGGGATTGAACTCAGACCCTTGTATTTGCCAGGGAAGCACTTATTCTACTGAGCCATCTCCCCAACCCCTCCTTGCTTTCTTTATGATTCTAGTACAATGAAGCTTAACTTGTAGTCAAGGTTAACAAGGGAAAAGATTTAATGCAGGACACATAGTTCATAGGATTATTTTGTAATATTCACCCAAAGAGTCAAGTGCAAGAGTACAAAAGGTCTGTCCATACACAAGACCCCAAAAATCCCGCTGAGGGCCTGGATCCCATGGCAGTGTCCTACATGAGTCTAGCTGAAGACCTACACCCCATGGCAAAGGCCCTCACAAATCAAGTAAGAAACAACTCTCTGAGAAGAACCATAGTCATCCTCAGCAGTGGCAGGGTCTCTGATTATAAGAATAACTGAATTTGTCTCGGGAAAGCTAGCATGACAAGCTTTTCCAGACAAGCAACAGCACCATCTTCCCCTCCAGTTTTCCTTTCATGCTAGTGGCAACAATCCCATGATGGGCCTTCCACAACCAGAAACTTGCAGACTCAGTTCTGCGAGGTGTTATAAATTTACTATTCATCTCCCACATTTGCCTTTTTTTATTTTTAAAGAATAAAAAATAGTGATAGAAAAAAATCATTATTAGAAACAATCTAAGATTTTGCTAACAAAGTAATAGGGATTCAACAGTGGTTTCTGAATTACATGACTCTCTCTTCAAATTAGTTGTTCAGACTACCAGATATAAATGTGTAAGATTCATTTAAAGAAAAAACAAAACAAAACAATAACAAAGAAGTTATAAGAAATTGAAGAGAGGAAAAAAAATAAAAGTAAAGAAAAATAAGTATGAATTGCTCCTTTCAAAGGACCAGCAGAAATCAACAATGCAATTATCCAAACTATTCTGCATATATACTCAAATATGTTTCCTTCTTTCATTTGTCCTTTTCCTCATCCTAGTTCTTCCTTTCCATTGAATAATTTATTTCCCTTTCAGAGTATAGATTTTCATTATTCTTTCAGGTTCTCACACTTGCAAGATAATACAATGTTTGCACAAGTAGATCTGATTTATTTCACTTACCAATATAGTGTCTAGGTGGCCAGGGAGATGGCTCAGTGGAAGAAGTGCTTCCCTGGCAAGTGCAATGGTCTTTCAATCCCCAGTTCCACCCCCAAAAATAAAACCAATATAGTGTCTAGCTGCTTCCATTTATCTATGAAAGCCTCAAATTTGTCTTTTTTATAGTTGAATAACTCTCTGTTGTGTAAAAATGCACGTATCTTTTTTATCTGTTTCTCAGATGATGGGCATTTGTGTTGTTTCCAAGATTTAGCTACAACAAATTGCACTGCTATAAACATGGGTGCACATATATTGCTGTGGTTGGACAATTTCAGTTCTTTTGGAAAGATACCTAGGAGAATAGCAGGCTTGAATGGAACCTCCAATGCTAGGTTTTTGGGGAATCCCCACAACTACAATAGTTTACCAGCCTGCTCTCCCACCAACAGTGGAGAAGGGTTCCTTTCTCCCCACAGCCTCTCCAGCATTTGTTATTGTTTGACTTCTTGATGATAGCCATTCCTTCTGGAGTAGGATGGTATCTCAGTGTCATTTTAATTTGCATCTTTTGAATGACTAATGATGTTTAGCATTTTTTCATTTATTTATTTGCCATCTGTATCTCTTCATTTGTGAAGTGTATATTCATCTTAGACACCCATTTTTGGATTGGCTTTTGAATTTTGGAGGCCAGATTTTTTAAATTCTTTATATGTTCTAGATAGAAGTCCTTTGTCTGGCAGACAGTCTGCTATAATTGTCTCCCACTTTGTGGGTTTTGTTTTTATTTTGTTGGTTATTTCTTTTGACATGCAGAAGCTTTTAAAAAAGATGAGATCCCAGTTGTTGATTCTTTAAAGTATTTCCTGTGCAGTTTGATTTCTGTTCAAGAACTCTTTACCTACTCCCAAGTCCTTAAGGTTTCTAACTACTTTCTCTTCCAGAAAGTTTAGTGTTTGAGTTTTAATACCTAAATCATTAATCCATTTTGACTGTAATTTTTGCACAGTGATAGGAACGGGTTTATGTAAGCATTCAACATGTGTAAAGCCAGTATTTCCAGCACCATTTACTAACGAGGCCATATTTCTTCCAATAAACGTATTTGACCCCTTTGTCAAAGATAAAGTGGCTGAATGTGCTTATAGTTGTGTCTACATCTTCTAATCTGTTCCATTTAACCTCAGGTCTGTTTTCATGACAGTACCATGCTGATTTTATCACAGTAGTTTTATAGTGTAATTTCAGGTGAGGGATTGTGGTGCCTCCTGCATTTCCTGCATTGCCCAGGATTGCTTTTGCTATTCTAGGTCTCTTTTGGTTCCACATGAATCTTAGGAATTTTTTTCTATATTTGTGAGGAATACTAACAGTACTTTCATTAGGATTGCATTGAATCTGTATAACAATTTTTGGGAGGATAGCCATTTTAACAATATTTATTCTTCCTATCCAAAATGAAGGAATATCTTTCCTTTTTTTTTTTTTTTTTTTTTTTTTTTTTTGCATAACTGGGGATTGAACTCAGGCCCTTGCACTTACCAGGCAAGTGCTTATTTTACTGAGCCATTCCCCTGCCCCATTTTTCCATTTTCTAAAATCCTATTTGATCTCTCTTTTCAAAGGACCAGCAGAAATCAACAATGCAATTATCCAAACTATTCTGCATATATACTCAAATATGTTTCCTTCTTTCATTTGTCCTTTTCCTCATCCTAGTTCTTCCTTTCCATTGAATAATTTATTTCCCTTTCACTATAATTTGGGCTATATAAATCTTTCACTTCCTTTGTGAGACTGATTCCTAAGTATTCCATTGCACATGTGTTATTGTGAAAGGTGTCATTGCCATAATTTCTCTCTCAGTGCATTTGTTGCTTGTGTATAGAAATGCTGTTGATTTTTGAGTGTAAACTTGTATCCTGATATGCTACTGAATTTGGTTATTAAATCTATGAGTCTCTAGTGGAGTTTTTGAGGTCTTCTAGGTGCAGTATCATGTCATGTGCAAATAATGATAATTTCACTTCTTCCTTTCCAATCATTATTACTTTTATTTCTTTCTCTTGTCTATCTGTTCTGGCTAATGCTTCCAGAACTATATTGAACAGGAGCGGTGACAGTGGACATCCTTGTCTTGTTCCTGATTTTTAAAATGAAGGTTTTCAATTTTTGTCCATTAAGTATAATGTTGGTTATTGGTTTGTCATAGATAGCTTTTATCCAATTGAGAAAAAGACCATCTATTAGAATTTTCTGTAGTGTTTTACCATGAATGAGTGTTGGACTTTGTCAAAAGTTTTTTTTTTTGCATCTATTGAGAGAATCATACAATTTTCTTTGGCTCTTTTGATGTGATGTATCATATTTATGGTTTTGTGTATCTTAAAGCATCTTTTTATTCCTGGCATGAACCCCACTTGGTCATGATGATTTGTTCTTGATGATTTGTTGCATTCTGTTTGCTAGTATTTTATTGAGGATTTTTGCATCTATGTTCATTAAGTGTAGATCTCTTTTTTGGTTGCATTGTTTTCTGGTTTTGGTGTCATAATAATACTTGCCTCCATGAATGCGTTTGGGAGAATGGCTTCCCTTCAACTTCACTGAAGAGTTTGAGAAGCGTTGGCATTAGGTCTTCCCTAAATGTCTTGTTTATTTCATTTTCAGTTTCACTAGCTACTATTGGGTTATTCATATTTTTTAATTTTTCCAAGAGAATACAAAATGATACTAAAACAAAAAAATTAGAAGGGATACAGAATTTCATTTAATAAAGTAATCTGAATTTCACAGTATTTGCTGTAATACATAATGTTGTTTTCCAACCAGTTATTCATATTATCAGATACATTCATACAAAATTGAAAGAAGACAGAGAAATGGAAAGAAATATATAAAAACTTAAGAAGATAGCAAGTACAAACAAATGAAAAAAGGAGACAACATGTTAAGCATTATCTGTTCCTTTCCATAGTACAGCAGAAATGCACAGTACAGTTGTTCAAACTATCCTGCCTACATAGATAGATAGATCTGTTTCCCCTCACTCCCCTCCTGTCCTTCTCCTGAACTCAATAACTCTTTCCTTTTTAATAAGTTCATTCCCTTTAGCCAGTACCTATTGTACTCTTCAGATGTCTTTCAGGCTCTCATGCTAAGGAGATAATAGGATGTTTGCACATGCAGGCTTGATTTATTTGACTTAAGAATATGTTCTCTACTTGCATCCATTTACCAGCCAGAATTTTTATATCTTCTTGATTTAGCTTTGATAGTTCATATGTATCTAGGAATCTGTCCATTTCTTCTGTATTTTCCATATTGTGAAAGTAATGATTTTGGAAATAGATACTGATAATATTCTGAATTTCTATAGAGTGTGTAGTCATTTCACCCTTTTCATTTCGCATTACATGAATTTGAATTTTTTCTTTCCATTTTTAAATAAGGTTGCCTAGGGGTTTATCATTTTTATTTATTCTTTCAAAGAACCAACTCTTTAACTCTTTAATTCTTTGTATTGTTTTCTTCATCTCCACTGCATTATTTCTGCTATGATCTTAATAATTTTCTGCCTTCTTTGAACTTCGGGCTTGACTTGTCCTTTTTCTAGGACTTTGAAGTGTAATATAAGATTGTTTATTTGGGTTCATTCTGTTTTCCTGATGTGAGAATGTATTGCTATACATTTACCTGTTAAGACAGCATTCATTGCATCCCACAGGTTCTGGTAAATTATATCTGCATTTTCATTAGATTGTAAATATTGTTTAATTTCTTCTTTAATTTCATTCTTAAGACATTGATTGTTCAGGAAGGTATTATTTAGTTTCCATGCGTTTATAGGGTTTTTGCTGTTTCTTTTGTTAATAACTTCCAGTTTCATTGCACTGTGGCCAGATAGTATGCATGGGATAATTTCAATTTCATTGCATTTTCTTAAGCATGTTCTATGTGCTAGCACATGATCTATTTTGGAAAATGTCCCATGTGCAGCTGAGGAAAAAAAATGTTTATTTTCATGCTGTTGGGTAGAACACTCTGTGAAGGTCTACTAAGTCCATTTCTTCATAAGTTTGGTTTAGTTCTGTTATTTCTTTTCTCAGTTTTTGCAGGTTGATCTATTTATTTGTGTCAATGTGGTGTTAAAGTCTCCCAATACAATTTTTTTTTCTTTTGCACAACCAGGGATTGAACTCAGGCCCTTGCACTTGCTAGGCAAGCGTTTGTTTTATTGAACTATCTCCCCAGCCCTTCATTAAATTTTTCATGTCTGTTAAAATTTGTTGTATATAGTTGGGTGCTCCTACATTTGGTGCACATGTATTTATAATTGTGATCTCTTCCTCTTGCAGTTATTCCCTAACACATATGTAGTGAACTTCTTTGTCTCTTGCTTTATTCTGAATTCTTGTTGCTTGAAGTATTGTTTTTCATTCTTTGACATTCAGTGTATTAATTTATTTTTGAGTTAAGATTGTTTCTTGTATGCAGCATAGTGTTGAATTTTGTTTCTTTATCCACTTTGCCAGTCAGCTTCTTTTGATTGGTGAGCTGAGACCATTTATGTTGATAGTGATAACTGATACATATCTTTGTCATGTTGTTTTCCTCCTGTAGGTTCCCTGCTTTTCCCATATGCTTAATAGTTTGCTCTACTTGGTTTTTCTCTTCTGTTTTTGAAGTTGTGTTCATCTTTGTGTCATTCTAAAATATTTGTCAGTATTCCTTGAAAGGTTGGTTTGATTGTCAGGAATTTTCTTTGGTTGTTCTTTGTCATGGAAGTTTTTAACCGCTCCATTAAATTTGATAGATAGTATTGCAGGATATATCAATCTGGTTGAGATGTGTTTTCTTTCAGGATCTCAAATATCTCACTCCAAGCTCTTCTTGATTTGATGGTCTATGTTGAGAAATCTGCTGTGATTCTGATGAGATTCCCATCATAGGCAATCTGTTCTGTTCTTTTACTGGGATCTTGATGTTATGTGTCTGGGTGATAATTTTTTTATTATTATTCTGGCTAGCTCAAGTACTATATGCTTCAGTTATCTGTGTATTAGATTCTTTTCCCATGCTTGGGAAATTTTCTGCTATAACTTCTGAAACACCCTTTTCCTTTTCTTTTCTTTTTTTTTTTTTTTTCTTTTGGTACCAGGGATTGAATTCAGGACCCTGCACTTGCCAGGCAAAGGCTTATTCTACTCAACTATCTCCCTGGCCCCCTTCCCTCTACTCATTGATACCTATCAGTCTTACAATATTTTTCTTTGCATCATCTTCAGCTATTGCACTGCTATTTCTTGGTTTCTCATTATATTTAAGAGATGCTGTCTTTCATGTTCACTAGCTGCAATGCTATCTTCAAGGTCTGAAATATTATCTTCTGTTTCATTAAAGTGGTTTTGCCAGCTTTCAATAAAATTCTTTTCTTTTTTTTTTTTTTTAACTTTTTTCCTGATACAGGGTCTTGGCATGCAGTTCTAACTTATAGTGATCCTCTTGTCTCAGCCTCCCCAGTGTTGCAACTACAGGTGTACACCACCATGCTTGATTCCTGGGCCAGCACAGCAAGCAGTCCTGGGAATCAAACTCAGAACTTTGCACTTGCCAGGCAGGTGCCTATACTGCTGAGCTATTTCCCTAGCCCCCAAAGGATTTATTTATTTATTTATTTATTTATTTATTTATTTATTTATTTATTTATTGTGGCTCATGCTTCCTAAAGGGCAGGTCTGGTAAGGCAGGTGGAGCTGGGGATTAAACCTCAGTAATCTGATCCTGACTGCCTTTGCATGAGCAGGGGCTAAACAACTGGCCTAAGGGCAGGCCCCCTGAAATTCTTTTGTTGTTGTTGTTGTTTAGGGAAGGGTCTACAGGGTGTTCAGGGTCTCACTACTAGATCAGACTTATAGTGAACCTCCTGTTCACAGCCTCCCAAGAGCTGGGGTTACAAGCACATGCTACCATGCCCAGTCTCAATTGCCATTTCAGCATGCCCTGGGGGTGGGTGAGCACAGCAGGTCTGGGGATCAAGCCCCTCTGCCCCCACCCCTGTGTCTGCCTGAGTAGGTGCTTTAATCTGCTGAGCTGTTTGGCTAGCTCTTGAGAGATTATTTCTTATCTGATTTCCTCCATAACCTGATGGAATTGTTTCTGTACTTCAGTTGCCATCATCTCAGAAATTTCAGGTATGTAACTTTCAAGTTGTTCTATAACTCCTTGTCTCTTGAACATGTTTTGAGTGGGCTAGAGGTCTGAGATAGCCTTTTGTTCCTTCTTTTAGTCATCTTTTGCCATAATGGTAGATGAGCAAGGTGCAGGTCAGCAAGGCTCTTCAGTGTGTGGGAGGGCAAGGTAGACTTGTCAAAGCTCCTGCTGTGTGGGGTTCAATGAGGTTTCTACCTCATTAAAGAGGGGGAGAGAAGCCAGTTCAAGAAGAGTCTGATGATGATGAATGCAGGCCGAAGATGTGCAAGGCTCTCTCCATGGTGAGTTGGTGCAGGGTAATTTACAGAAAACAGAAGAATAGAATGAATTACAAGAGAATATAAACACCAAAATATAAATATAAGTCATACCAAATAACAACAGATTTTTCTAGAGTTAAGTTGTATGGGAAAAAGTAGAACAAAAAGTCAATTAAGGGATACAGAGAACACAGAATATGTATGCTTTGTAAAAGAAAAATGTGGAAAGACGGCCAGAGAGACTTGATAGCCCAGGTAATTGGTAATGATATTATGGGTTTGATGAGATTCAGGTACGAATTTAAGACAATATTTCTTTGTATGTGACATACAGGAGACATATAATATCTAGTCATCTTTATATGTTATTGGTAGCAATTTAACCATTTCTAATTCATTAGAAATTAAAAATAGAGCCAGTTATGGTGATGTACACCTGTAACCCTAGCATTCTTTTATGCCAACACAGGAAGATTACAAGTTTGAGCCCAGCCTGGGCAGTGTATCAAAGCCTTCCCTAAAAATGAAAAATAGGGATGTAGCCTCATTGTGAAGGCCCTGGGTTCAATCCTCAGTAAAGAAGGAGAAGAAGACAGTGGGGGAGGGAAGAAGAAGATGGCGGAGAGGGGAAGGAGGAGAAAATTGGTGTTATTAAGTTGCAAGATTCCTTCTATAGTTTGTAGATAAAATATTTCCATAATAATTTTTTCAACTTCTATCTGTATGCATTGTACAAGAAAGGAAGAATAAATGTTTGATGAAAATACATTTTATAAGGGCTGGCCAAATAGCTCAGTGGATTAAAGTGCCTGCAAGCAGGTGCATGGGCCGGGGATTTGATCCCCAGGCCTGCGGTGCTGGCCCACACCCAGGGCTCACTGAGATAGCAATTAAAACTGGGCGTGGTGGCACACGTGGGAGACTGTAAACAGGTGGATCACTATGAGTCCGACACTAGTGGTGAGCACCCTGTAGACCCTTCCCTAAAAAACAAACAAACAAACAAAAACATTTTCATACATGTTTAGTTATAAAAAATAAACATACAAAAATAAGAGAGGACACTAACTGTGAAAGATGGACTAAGGGGCGCAATTTAATTCTCATGAAGTTAATGTCTTTGTGCTGGTTTTAGTCATAGGCGGCAATTCAGCAAAGAAGGCCTATCGTGGATGTAGGTGGCCCCAATCAATAGGCTTGTAGCCTGCATGAAATTAAATGGAAAAAAGCAGGAAGTCTGCCTGTTTAGTAGAGCTCCTGTGGTTACCATCACCTCTGGATATTAATCTGTTTCTTCAGCCTACCATTGCAGACCCACTGTGGCAATTCTGCTCTGAGCTTCCAGGCCCTCAGCTGTGGACTGGTACTGGATTCATTTTTTAAAATAATTTTTAAATCATTTATTTATTTATTTGGTACAGGATCTCACTATTCAGCTTGGATTTATAGTGATCTTCCTCACTTGGAGTATAGTATGTGCCACCATACCTGTTTTGGGGGGCTGGTATAATGCATCTAGGGTTCTAGGGCTGGCATAGCATGCAATATGGGGATTAAACCCAGATCTTTGCACTTGACAGGCAGGCATTTAGATAGCCGAGCTATCTCCCCAGCCCAGGTGTTACATTCTTGATTCCTCTCGTTCTCTGGTTTCCATCTTCTTGGCCTGAACAGCTACTGGATCCTCTGACTGTCGTTCACACAATCATGCATTAGACAAAAAGAAATGACTACAAATTTCAGGAAATACTGGATATTGAGTTTGAACTAATGCTGATTCTAAGAGATTCAAAGAATCATTGTGACCCTACCGTAACAGTAGGTGCCTAAAGAGGGCAAGTGATCAATGGAGATTTAGCCAAGCTCCAACTCACAGTGGATCCAATAAGTCCCCAATCTAAACTGTGATCAGAATGCATAATTGGAAGTGCCATACACAGCCTAGGGCAGGTAGCCTACATGCAATGTAAGGGATGGAAAGAAGCTTGTTTTCCTGCTCTTTCTGTTGTTTTTGGTGTCTTTTACCAGCATGAGTAGTTGCCCCTCTGCCATGTGCCATCCTGCCTTGCAGTCAGCTGATTATGGACTAAAACCTCTACCAAGTGTAAGCTAAATGAACTTTTTTCCTTTAACCTTGGATGTTGAATATTTTGTCTCAGTAACAACAAAAGTAACTAAGATAGCACATACATATGTACCTTTCATTGCAACACTTTTTATAGGAAGAAGAAACCTGATACAAAGAATATACCTAGAAATAAAAATTGTGGTGCAGGTACTTCATAGAATATTAGGAAACAGAATGTTACTCAAAAGAAAAGTGAACCCTCAAGCAAGTGAGATTCTCTGTATATAAAAGAAATGAAGATAAATTATTCTGTACTACAATGGGAAGAAAATCTCCAGGTTATATGTTTACAAAGACATACATTTTTTGGTTAACATTTCTAGGTGGGGAGATAGCTTAGCAGTCTAAGTGCCTGCTTGGCAAGCACAAGGATCTGGGTTCAATGCCCAGTACTGCAAGCTCTGCCTGCCATCAAAACCAGGCCAGGTGGCACATAACTGTAATTCTAGAGCTGGGGAGGCTGAGACAGGAGGATCACTATGAACCCAAGCTGCATAGTGAGACCCTGTACCAAATAAATAAATATATAAATAAATAATTTTAAGAAAAAACATTTCTAAGAAGTGTGGGTAAGGGACAAAAAGAGAAAATAAAGAGATGGGTTGTAATCAAGACTGGGGACATAAGCAGGTGTGGGGAAATGAGCAATAATTCAGTAATTTATTATAAACATAACACCTGTAGAGAGTGGGTTGCTGTTTTGCAAACAAAATTTTAAATTTGTAAGAAACAGCATACGTTTTTGTGTAGCTTTAATGATTACTTTCTAATTATAAGGCTCTAGCTGAACAGATGTTTTGCATAAATTAGAGACTCATGTTATATCATCCAAGTCTAGCAGTTCAAATTATCTTCTATAGAAAATTAAATGAATTTGAATGTAGATTTGAATGTAGGTATGGTAATGGGGCCAGATCACTAGTTGTTTTGAAAACAATAGACCTCCTATTGGTCATTCTCTGCCTTTCTTCCCCAAGCAAATATATCTGAAGAAGTAATATTCAAAATCTAGAAGTAGGTAACCTTTAAGATTGGAACCTATAAATTTATGATTGACAAAGCCCCACTGTCATGAACATAACTGCATGCATGGATAAGTGTCTCGAAGTTAACAATTCTTTTACATATCAAATATAGCATAACTTGGACTATAAATAGTCCAATAAGCACAATATTTGCTTGTATTATATGTTTGTGTTGCTGGGACTACATAATATCCACAATTTAAAAGAGAAAAAGTTTGTGCAGCTCACGGTTTTCAGTGGGCTCAGTCAATAGTCAGTCTTCTTCAATGCAGAAACACATGGTAGAAGGGTCTGCTGGACAAAAGCTGCTGGTCATCCCATTGCAGCCAGGAAGCAGAGAAAGAAGTGGGAAACTAGGACAAGAATGCATCTACCCTTCTGGGTTAGGCCTTAGCGTATGCCCCCCTCTAACTAGGCTCTACTTCCAAACATGGTACATTTAGGGCACATTTTAGAACTAAGCCATTCCAATTATTTATGACCAAAGGGAGTCTCTTCATTGATTTTTATATTCCAAGGAAAATTAAATTGTATACATTCATTTACTATTAAAACTAATGCACCATTTTAAAGTGGTATAACAAAGTACATCAATTTTTTTACTTAAAAAAGAATTTCTAGATAAGAATGTCTATATGCATGACAAAATTTAATGTATTCTATTCATGGACACTGGCATTTTTACAGGGAAAAAGGCTTTAGGAAAAATGTTAATATTGTGCAATGATATGTTTTTCTTTCTTTTCTTTCTTTTTTTGCTGAAACAGGGATTAAACTCATGCCCTTGTGCTTGCCAGAGTCCTGATATTTCTAACATGAATTAAAATAAGAATTTGACCCCTCATGAGCAAATAATTACTGTGAAAATAAATAGAACAAAGAGAAGTGAGTCCTGTACCTATTCAACTATCTCCCTGACTGTAACCAGCTCCTTTCTTCATAGCCCAGCAGCAAACAAAGGCCAGGTATAGACTTTCCTGTTTGATTAGAACAATTACTAGCATTTTTCTGTTCATTTTTCAAGTTGATCTTTTATTATTCTGTCCCTGATTTAGAAAACAGAACTTTCTCCCTCAGCATTCCCCTTTCCACTTTCATGTCCCTTCCCCCAAATTCTGTTTATAACCATTTAGATTTGGTGTTTTTACTTGGCCTCCTGGGTGTAGTTTGATTTTCTATTCTCTCAAACACTTTTGATCTGAACTACAATCTCTTTTCCAAGGCCCTTACTAGTACTGACCAAAAGCTACAGAGGATGAAATCTCAAGACTGGAAGCTTGAGATGACGACTTAGACTGGAGTTTGTGGCATATGCCTGTAAAACAGGCCTAACCCAGAAGGGTAGATGTATTCTTGTCCTAGTTTCCCACTTTTTTCTCTGCTTCCTGGCTGCAATGGGATGAGCAGCAGCTTTTGTCAAATAGCTCAGTGGATTAAAGTGTCTGTAAGCAGGTGCATAGGCCAGAGGTTTGATCCCCAGGCCTGCCATGCTGGCCCCACCCCCAGGGCACATTGACACAGCAATTGAGACTGGGTATGGTCTACAATCCCAGCTCTTGCAGGGCTGTAAACACGCAGATCATTACAAGTCTGATCCAGTAGTGAGACCCTGAACATTCTATAGACCCTTCCCTAAAATACAAAAAATAAATAAATAAATAAATTAATTAATTAAAAATAAATGAGTAACTAATAAAGACTGCTTGAAGAATGGTAACATGCTTGTAATCCCAGCATTTGAGAAGCTGAGACAGGAGGATCACCATGAGTACAAGGCCAGCATTGGCTACATAGTGAGTTCAAAGGCCAGCCTGAATTACAGAGTGAGACCCTGTCTCAAAAATAAAATAAAATTAAAGGAAAGGAAAAGAAAAGAAATAAAGAAAAGAAGAAAAGGATCCTAAATTGAGTGATCTGATAAGGCCAGATAGCTCAGCAGATTAAAGTGCCCACTAAGACAGAGCACAGTGGCCAGAGTTCAATCCCTGGTGTACTGTACTGGCCCCATTACCGGGACACACTGAGATGTGACTTAGGCTGGAGTTCATGGCACGTGCTTGTAATCCCAGTGCTTGAGAGGCTGAAAACAGGAGAATCACTAGGAGTCTGATCTATGTTGTGAGATCCTGTAGATCCTGTCCTAAATACATTTTAAAAAATAAGAAAAGTTAGAGGTCTTATAAGCACCTGCTGAACAGGTAGTCAAGTTGGCTGTTCAATGTGCTTCTAGTCAATGGGCTTGGCAATGCCAACTCCTGCATCTCAGTTCTTGATCACTTGGTATCTTGTTGACTTCTTAATGTTTTTGGACTGATTGTTAGTCAAGTGTATAATCCAGCTCTTTTTCCATTTTTGATGGAATTTATTCATCATATACTAATTTTATTACTGTGATCTGAATGTTTTTCAAGATCATTAAATTATGGAAGGCATTCTTTTTCTTTTTTTCTGGGTACAGTGGGCTTTATTGATGGTGTGCAAGGGCAGCGAGCCAGGGATTTCGAGGCCCCTCCCTTTCTAGGGAGCCTGGGATGGAAGATGGACATTCTCAGTGTTGGGGCTAAGTAGGGCAGTGACTTCTACAGCATGGCCTTTCCATCGCTCTGGTCTCGCGGGGCTGTGGTAGTGGGGGTCCACTTACTCCTTGGAGGCCATGTGGACCATGAGGTCCACCACCTTGTTGCTGTAGCTGAACTCATTGTCATACCAGGAATTGAGCTTCACAAAGTGATCATTCAGGGCAATGCCAGCCCCAGCATCAAAGGTGGAAGAGTGGGTGTCACTGTTGAAGTCACAAGACACAACTTGGTCCTTGGTGTAACCCAGGATGCCTCTGACGCCTGCTTCACCGCCTTCTTGATGTCGTCATATTTAGCCGCTTTCTCCAGGCAGCAGGTCAGATCCACCACTGACATGTTGGGAGTGGGCACATGAAAGGCCATGCCCATGAGCTTCCCGTTCAGCTCCGGGATGACCTTGCCCACAGCCTTGGCAGTGCCAGTGGATGCAGGGATGATGTTCTGGGCCGCCCCAAGGCCATCACGCCACAGCTTCCCAGAGGGGCCATCCACAGTCTTCAGGGTAGCCATGATGGTGTGGACTGTGGTCATGAGTCCCTCCACAATGCCAAAGTTGTTATGCATGACCTTGGCCAGTGGGGCTAAGCAGTTGGTGGTACAGGAAGTGTTGCTGACAATCTTGAGGGAGTTGTCGTACTTCTCGTGATTCACAACCATCACAAACATGGGGGCATTGGCAGAAGGGGTGGAGATGATGACCCTTTTGGCACCACCCTTCAGGTGAACCCAGCCTTCTCCATGGTAGTGAAGGCACCAATGGACTCCACCACGTACTCAGCACCACGATCACCCCACTTGATGTTGGCGGGATCTCGCTCTTGGAAGATGGTGATGGCCTTTCGGTTGATGATGAGCTTCCCGTTCTCAGCCTTGACAGTGCCATGGAACTTGCCATGGGTGGAATCGTACTGGAACATGTAGACCATGTAGTGGAGGTCCATGAAAGGGTCATTGATGGCCACAACATCCACCTTGCCAGAGTTAAACGCAGCCCTGGTGACTAGGTGTCCAATACAGCCAAATCTGTTCACCCAGACCTTCACCATCTTGTCTGGATTGCTGCTGGCTGTATGGGAAGAGCCACAAGCAGCGGACACACAGGAGCAGAGAGCAGGAAGGCATTCTTTTTTATAATGACACTGAAAATGCCATGAGCAATAACCCCAACTCTTTCTTTTTACTTTTAGTTTTAATTTTGAGATAAAATCTTGTTAAGTTGCTAAGTTGCCCAGGTGAGGATCCCACTTGTAATCCTCTTGCCTCGGCCTCCCAGAGTGGTAGGAATAATGGCATGTGCTACCACACCCAGTTTTGGATGTCATTTTCATCATGTCCCATATCTATATTTTCACCTTCCTTTCCATGTTTGTTCTCTTGCTTTTCCTTGCTGCCTTACTCCTATAAATTCTCTCTTACTCTCTTAAATGCTGCCTTTTGTTCTTCATAACCATTGTATTAATCAGCTCTTTACCTCTATAACAAAATACTTAGAAAAAATGATATTTATTTATTTCACAGTTCTGGGGGTTAGAGAACATAAAGGAGACCCCCAAAAAACTCCTTATGTAAGTTTGGACTATTATCATCACAGAATAAGAGGCAACAATATCATACCTTAAAGATAGAAGCTTCTTTCTCTCTCTGTGAAAGAATTCTAGAGTCAGGCAGTCTAGAGATGTTTGGTGGTCCTAAGGTATACTAGGGAGTCATGATTTTCTTTCTGGCTACAGGTAGTGGAGAATGGGGGTAGGTCCAACTACTTCCATGTACAGACTTCATAGAAACACTAGGCTCCCCTTAAACTTACATCTCCTTGGCCAAATGGAGAAGTCACATATAGCCATAACAGAAGATAGGAAAGAAATTTTTATTTTTTAAAAAACATTTATATATATGGAAAGGTTCCTTCCTCTGACACAAAAGGGAAGCAGGAGAAAAGTAAAGAAATCCTTTGCTGGGACTGGAGGGCTACTTGGGGGAGGAGTCAGGCAGGCAAAGAATGTATTGGGCTTAGCGCAAGGGCCTGAGTTCAATCCCCAGTTCCGCAAAAAAAAAAAAAAAAAAAAAAAAAAAAAAAAA
>PVKA01037608.1:0-20850 GCA_004027165.1 Ctenomys sociabilis | reverse complement strand
TTTTTGAGACAGGGTCTCGCTATGCAGTTCAGGCTGGCTTTAAGCTCACTTTGTAGCTCAGGCTGGTCTTGAACTCACAACAATCCTCCTGCCTCAGCCTCCCGAGTGCTGGGATTACAGGCATGTGCCACCACGCCCGGCTTTTTCTGTCTTTTTGATAAAGGGTCTGGCTATGCAGTTCAGGCTGGTCTTGAGCTCACTTTGTAGCCCAGGCTGGTCTTGATCTTACAATAAGCCTCCTGCCTCATCCTTCTGAGTTCTGGGATTATAGGCATGCACCACCATGCCTGGCCTGATTTGTCATTTTCTAAGTGAGTAATAATTAAGAAGGAGCTGATGGGGTCTATGAGAGTTTTGAACAGGTTAACTTTGAGATGCTTATGTGACATTTAAAAGTAGGCATCAAGGGCTGGGGAGATGGCTCAGTGGAATGAGTGCTTCCCTGGCAAGTGCAAGAGCCCGAGTTCAATCCCCCATTCTACCAAAAAAATAAAAGTAGGCATCAAGTAGAGACTGTGATAAAGCCATTCAAAGCTCAGAAGAAAGGTCAGCATTAAACCTCTAAATTTGGAAGAAGCTATTGGTGCACAGACAATGCAGTGACAGCCATGGCAGTTGTTGAGATGAGTCAGAGAAATAAGTAGTAAAAGAAGAGGACTCAGGACCCAGCTCAGAGGATGTTAACATTAATAGATAAGGTAAAAGAGGTTCAACTGGGAAGAGACAGATGCTACAGTGACAGTGGAGAAAAATCTGGCACAAGGCATACTAGAGTCCGAGGAGGGAGCACTCAGTGGCTGGAAGCTATGAGGTCACGGAACACGATGGAGCCAGGTGGCCATTGACACAGAGGGCTCTGAGGCTTTAGCTAGCTTGGCTTCTGTGGAGCAGCGGGAGCAGAAGCCACCTCTAAGTGGGCTGAGGGTGGAGCAGGGGTGAGGAGGATCCTGTGTGTAGACCGCCTGCCAGAGCCCTGTGAGCCACTTAGCTCTGAGAAGAGCTGGGGAAAGAGGGCAGGGGGTGCTATTGAGGCAGTATATTTGAAGGTGGACAACTGCAGGACCTGTGTGGATGCTAACAAAAAAGGATGTCACAATGAATGTGTGTGGGAGAAGAGAATGGTCTTGGTTCCCAAAATTTGCCCAAGCCTTGGGCCTTGGATACATTTCGCCATCTCACAGCTGCTCACTTCATATGGGTGCTCCTCATGGACCTTGTCCCAGGAGATCTTTGTCCCCCTCTGCTCTGGGTCTGGAGCTGAATCTAGGTGGATCATAGCTACTCTCATCATCTACTACAGCATAGGGTCTGTCACCCATTTGTTTAGACATCTTGGTAGATGAATGGGTGGAGGGTCAGTTTCCTTGACCTCATTGTGAAGGAGCAGATGAAGGGTTGCAGCTTGGCTGAAAGAATAAGCTATTCTTCTCAGTGTCTATTTCAGAGATTTTTTGTGTGTGAGTGTTTTTTTTCCCCTCCTACAGCTCCCAGATAGTTCTAGATCCTCTCACATGTTTTCTCAAGAAATATAGCTCAAAGGAGGGGCCCAATGTAGATATCTCTCTTCCCTCCCCCCCAAAAAATGCAGATATAATCTTTGTTCCCATCAGTCCACTCACACAGCTAGTCAGGAGGTCAGAGGTGAGGGGCGCAGTCCTGGGGAGGAGGCAGGCACTGGAATTCCTTTTTCCCTCACCTTGCCAGAAGAGCACCCAGCAGGTATTCTCTAATTAAGATAAGGAGCAGCAGAACCCTCTGGAATGTAAACATCAGATAAGACCAGGCCCCCTTCTCTCCAGGAAGCTTCCATTTTCTCTCAAGTACAATGAACCTCACATTCTTTCCCAGGTCTTTAGTGGGGGGGGGGGGACACATCAGCCCCTATAATCTTTGACTCTCAGTTTCTTTGGCCTCACAGGTGCTTGTCTTCTTTTGCTGTGTTCTATCTGTTTTAGTTTCCTCCTCTTATACAGAGCTGGGCACTGGAACTTGGAGTGGAACTTACATTTTAATCAATATATGGACATCCTTGGGTTCAGGCTGGGAGTTTTTAACTCTAGATATGAGATTCTCTCTCCTGTCCTTTCTAGGAAGATAGAGCAGGCACATTCTACGCCAACAGTGTTTGTTTGAATACGTGATGCCTCACACAGCAAGCTAGGAGGGCGGTCAGAGCCGCGTTCGGTCGCAGCCGACTGTAGGGCAAGGCTTCCCAAGTGCTAGAGGAACCATCTCAATTTTGAATTGACAGAGGGAGACAGAGCCACTTTGTGGCAGTTAAGGGTGACACACTGAGCCTTGAGCTCAGGAAGTGTGGGGGGCAGAGCTTGGGGAGCTGGAGCAAACTCAGAGGAAGCAGCAAGGGGTTAGTAGCCAAGCCTCAGATAAAGACTGTAGAGTTGAGAAGACAAAAATGGGGGCAAGGGGAAGACAAACAAGAAGATTAGATTTTGTTTTTAACAATGAGAAGCCAGCTGGAGTTTGGAGAAGGGTGGTAATGAAGGGAATGTAAATTGAAAAACCAGTAACCCTGGCTGATAACACTGAGGGGTAGAAAGGCACTTCCTATTCTTATCTCATCCTCACTCCCACTGTAGCAGAAAGCCCAGAAATATCTGAGTGAGGGTCGCCTGGATGGTGGGACTGGGGCAGTCATGAGAGACATCTGCCCCCCACCTGGGATTGGGTTCTGTCTGCATCACTGTTGGGACCCATAGCCTTTCCTGCCTTCCAGGTAGCACAGGTCAGGATGAACTCTTCTGGGCTAAAGAGGATCTGTCAACCTCCAGGGAAGGATTCTTTTTGAGGCAGGGTGTTGAGAACAGATGCAGAAATGGCTAGCCTGAGAGGGCAGAGAAATAAAGATACAGGCTTCTCTCTGAGACTCAGTAGTCTTTGTTGCCACGGGCCCCACAAAAATAAAATTAACATTTTCTAGGGGGCTGGGAGATGGTTCAGTAGAATAAGTGCTTGTCTGACAAATGCAAGGGCCTGAGTTGAATCCCCGGTCCCGTCAAAAAAATAAAAAACAAAAAACCATTTTCTAGTTGGTGTATAATTTGTATTATTATTATTATTATTATTATTAGTGTGTGTGGGGGATCAAATCTATAGCTTGCACATGCTAGACAAGAATTCTACCATTGGACCAGCAAAATAGCTTAGTGGACTAAGTGCTTACTTAGGCAAGCTCAGGGACTGGGGTTCAATCCCTGGTACCATGTGCCATGCCTGCCCCACCTCTGAGTGCACTGAGCTGGCCACCGAGATTGGGCATGGTAGCACACACCTATAATCTCAGTGCTGGAGAGGCTGAAAACAGGAGGGTCACTACGAGTCCGAGCTGTGTAGTGAGACCCTGTACTAGATATATTAAAAAAAAAAAAAAAAAAAAAAAAGTCCTGCTGAATACTCACAAGCCAGTTATTACTTTTGGTACTGGAGATTGAACCTTGAGCCCTATGCTTGCTAAGCAGGCAACCCACCCTCAGCCCTATAGTTTGTATATCAGCTGTATAAAAATTCTCCTCCCTTAATGTGTGCTGGACACACACAAACACCCTTCCTGTATGAAGACCTGTGATTTGAGTTGCTGCTTCTGCATCTTCTAGACTTGCTGCAAAGGTGAATTAAACAGACCCACTTGGTAAACTGGCCATCGATGTGCTTATAACTCCTTTGGCTGAGCTTATTGGATCTTGGAGGGAGGGGACCATGTAATCACTCATAGAGAGCCCTTCCTGGACCTCATCTTAGTCCCAGAAGTTTATATTTGTAATCCCATGGATAAATTATTGGAATCCTGTTAATTCCAATCTACCACACCCAATGCAACCCATGGTGAGAATACAAACACTAAGGCATATTTGTAGTTTTGGGGAGCCAAGGCGTCCTAAGTCCAGCCACAGTGGTGGCTGTCTGTAACAAAGGCCTGGACCCAGTGCAGAACCTGGGTTTTATTCATTTATGAATAAAAAGGAGTGGCTTGAGAGCAAGTGACTGTGAGAATGGTGGGAAGTAGATGAGTTGTGGAGGGCACCATAATCCGGAAGCCTTCCTTTCTATTCCTTTTAAGGATATAAGTTACACTTCCTGTTTATTGCTGCATTATGGCTTCCTGCCTTTGTTCTTTTAGTTAGACTTCCTGTCACAAGCTCCTTTAGTTGATCACATGAGTGTTATTAGCCTATAACATTACCCTAATGTATCTACCTCATTAGTGATGTTGACTTCCCTCCCCTCTGCTATATAAGCTGTATCACTTCCTTGAATAAACAAGACTTGATCAGAATCCTGTCTTGTCTCCATTTCTCGCGCCCCTGTTCCTTGTCTTTGTCAGTCCCCTCTCCTCCCCCAGGTGACCTGTGCTGACTGACCCGCTGGTCGGGGCAATGAGTGCTCTGAGCTGTGCTAGGGAGGAGGCCTGCATTCACCTCTGCAGGATGCAGGGAGAAGGATGTGCAAAAAGAGTAATCTATGTTACACAACTGAGATAGTATCTTATGTTTTGGGGTCAGTACTTCAGCTCTGATATGTAATCTTTCAAGCCCCAGGAAGTTATAGCACGTGTCTCAAAGCTTAATCCCAGCTGATAACAGGGAGCATTGGCTCTTTGTCCTGTCTTAACCCAGGTCACACTAAGGAGCAGCAGGTGGGGGATCTGGGGCAACACATCTGCCATCTTCAAAGACTACCACCAATAGGCATTGCTTAAAGCAATTGAATGGATAAAGAAAAGTACTACCAAGCCCAGTACATGAACATAGGGTCAGACTCGGCCAAAATGGAGACAACTGATCCTCTTTCCCGGACAGTTGCCCAGGTGGTCCTCCATAACCACTCTCCTTCCTTCCACAGTGCACGAACCCCAGGCCTCACTGGGAAGCAGAGAAGAGAACATCCCCTGACAAAGGAACAAACCTTAGAAAACCCTTCCTTTGAGCAAAGCCTGCTCATTTGGTGTTCACATCTTGGTCTGGTTGTGATCCAGGTATCACAGAGACTGGATCTACTTTATCCTCTGTTAAATAGCAAACCTGAAGATAATTCACACCAAACAAAGTAGAAGGGAACTTGGAGAAGATCAAAGGTGAAATCTGCACTGGGTCAGACCCAGAGAGGAGGCTGGCCCCCTCTACACAGTGAATCAGCCTGACACAGGCCCAGGTTCCTGATGTGGCCCAGTGGACCTTTCTTACCACCCAAGTGACTTATTCTCCAGGCTAAACTCTCCTCTGAAATCCTGATTTGATTGGATCTGAGTTGCTTAGTCCAACTTTTTTTCAGTTGTGTGTGTGCAGTTCATCTTTCCTTGAGTTCAGACCAGAGCTTATGCACTGTCATGCCCGTGGGGGATTCACGTGCAGCACAGTGTGCTTAAGAAACACTTAAGAGAGGGCTGGGGAGATGGCTTAATGGAATAAGCACTTCCCTGGCAAGTGCAAGGGTCTGAGTTCAATTCCCAGTTATGCAAAAAAAAAAAAAAAAAAGAGTCACCAAGAAACACTTAGAGGAGCTGCTGCTGCCCACTGGCTCCCTAAGCATATTCCACACTTTTCCGCACCCAGTGTTCCTGGATGAGAACTCATCCAGGACAAAGCACCCGGGGCTGGCGGTGAGTATGTTGCATAGGGCCTGTCTACAGGAAAAGATGGGCGAGGTTATAATTGGTAAGCAGAAAATCTGGCCCTGGGGTGGCCTTGAGACACTGTGCTTGTGGCTGGAAAATGCTGTTTGAGTCCCCAACACACCCTATGGCACTTTCTTGCACTCACTGCTGCCCAACAGCTCCAAAGACCTGTCTGTTCTGCCTAGCAGGAAACTCTGTCTCTGGCCAGAAGATGCACTTGAATTCCTAGTCTCTTTGCTATGAACTCAAACCTCAATTAAGTCTAGAGGTCCATCATCCCCTAATTGAATTCTGGGGTCCAGATGCCTCTCACATTCAGAATGTTTTAAGGAAGTGTAGTGCATCTCACACACAAAAAGGAGAATCACAGTGGGATCTGAGGTGGCATCTGAAATCACGGAATCTGTCACATTAATATGTGTGCAGTAAGATGTATGAGTATTCACACTAAATGGAATATATTAAAGGGATGTAGCTCAGTGGCACAAGCACCTGGTTAGAAATCTCAAGGTCCTGAGTTTGATTCCTGCTACACCCCACCCCCTAAAAGGTGATAAATATCTTCTGGGTGTGGTGATGCACCCTGTTATCCCAGCACTGGCCAGGCTGAAGGTGGGAGGATCATCGTGAGTTCAAGCCCATACCATCTTAAAAATCATAACTTCAGGGCTGGGCAGATGGCTCTATGGAATAAGTGCCTCCCTGGCAAGCACAAGGGCCTGAGTTCAATCCCTGGTTATGAAAAAAAAAATCATAACTTCATGACACATTTTACATGTTAGTTACCAAGAACTTTTGGTTATTAGAACTTTCTGGAGTTTGGTCTGTTTGGATTAGAGGTTGATTAATATGCTACTGTCACATTAGTCACTTTTTTATCCCTGCAACAGGAATCTGACACCCACAATTCAAAGGAGAAGTTGGTTTTGGCTCCTGGTTATTCTCTCTGCTCTGCTGGCTCCATGGCAGAACCGGTGTGGTAGGAGGAAAGCTGCTCATATCTTGATGGCCCAGAGCAGAGAGTGACACCCTTTCAGCTGTCCCCCAGAGCTACCTCCTCTGCCCAGGCCCTACCCCCTAACAGCATGTTAGCTGTAGCATCCCCATGGTGCAGTTACTTTCCAAACACAATAGGCTGTGGGGGATGTATTAGTCAGGATATTACTAGAGGAACAGGTATAATACACAGATATATCACAAGATGTACAAATGTACAAGAAATTACAAGATGGGCTTATGATGGTCAACCGCAGAGTCAGATGAGGAAGTGTGCAGAGTGTCTGCACACCCGAGACTGAAGGATTCAGTCCCAAGGTCTGAAGCTCACTGCAGTGTTCTATGTAAGTCTCTCTCAGTCCCCTGATGGGTCTGCGATGGAAACTGAAGAATCTGCAACAGAAGGCTGAAAGATTCAAGCCGGAGGCCGAAGAATCTGTGCTGGAAGCTAGGAGATGAAGTCTAAGCTGACTGTGAAGACCAAAGTTCCTCGAGGAAATGGAACTTGGAATTGTTCCTCGACCCCTTTATATGTCCTTTTTGTGCTGAGTCACTCTGGGCCCCCAGGGCCCAGGCTGTGCAATCCTGGAGGCAGTCCAGCCAAGTTGACACAATGTATGGACCACTACAATCCACCCCTTGTCAACTTGGCAAGTGGACATATTTCTTTAACCCAGTCTCCAGATACAGAGGTATGCATATAATTAGGTATGTGCCTAACATTGTTATAACTGTCCTGCGTACAAACAGACCACACTAATACCTTTGCCAAAATAAAAGGTAAGTTTTCTTTGCTTGATGTTTCTGCTTCAACATTAACACAGGTTTAATAATCCTTAAGAACTAGAACTAAATCTATCCATATTATATTATAACAGAAAAATGTATGGGAGTGAAATAGTACAATTGTAATTCCCTTTTCTGGGGCCAGGGAGATGGCTCAGTAGAATAAACACTTCCTTGGCAAGTGGTAAGCGCAGTGGTCTGAGTTCAATCCCCAGTTCCACCAAAAATAAATAGATAAATTAATTAATTAAATTAAAATAAAAAAATAATAATCCCCCTTTCTGTAGCCGATCATGGGGCTATATCTGGTATGTATGTATGTATTTATTTATTGGTACCAGGGATTGAACTCAAGACCTTGCACTTACCAGACAAGCAGTTATCTCCCTGGACCTGTAGATGATAATTTAGAACTACCTCTTCCGCTACCCATTCTGTATTCCCTTGGTCTTCAGTAAGCACCTCAAGTCTTCGCTCTTTCCCTTCATTCCTGAAGGCTCTGGACCATTTGCCATTGTGCCTGTAATAGGTTGTTGTAGCTTCCCATTCACTTTATTTATTTATTTACTGTCTTTTTTTTTTTTTTTTACACTCTCTTAATTTACTGATAAGAGACATACTGTATAATAATGTCTGTAAGTATAATATCATGTATGCACCTTCTATGATATCAAGACATTATGAAAACAGTTTGCAATGTATTAATTTATCAAATCCATCTTGTCAAGTTATCTTAAAACTGTCTCATTGATATTTGTACTTTAATAAAACAAAAATAGAAAAAAAAAAGAAAAGAAAAAAAAATAAAGATGAACAACTTCTTCACAAAAAAAAAAAAAAAAAAAAAAAAAGGTATCAGATACTGCAAGGATGGTGCCTTCCAGCACAGAGCTGGCTCAGGGAATGCTTGGCTGGAGACCGCATGATACCCAGGAGAGGGGACATTAGTGGCCAGATCGAGCCTTAATTTCTTGTCTGTCAAACAGAGATTTCTGTGCAGGCCCTGTAAAGTTGTGAAGACTAGAAGTCCCCAGGACGGGGGTTCCCTGGGGGTGACTGGCAGCGCCCCACCTGTCTCAGTTACTCTTCTTCAGTTGCTGAGACAAATACCCAACATTCAAAATGAAGGAAGGAAGGTTCGTTTAGCTCACAGTTACTGGAGGTTGTAGTTCATATTCAGCTGGACCCAAGGCAGAAAGCACAAAGCAGAAAGCAACCTTCCATGGTGGGGCGACAAAGAGCAAGAGCAAAGGGAGGAGCAGCAGCAGCTCAAGCAGCTCACTTCTCTCCCCTCCTTACATTGTAATGCAAATCACCTGCCCAGGGCGGGTGCAGCATCCACACCCACAGTGATCAATCACAGACTCCAGAAGCCGCCCCAAGACTGCAGGAGGTTTTAGGGGGACACCTATGTACAAGCCATAACATTCTGCCCCTGGACCCCCAAAGACTCATGCACATCCCTTTATGCAAAAGCCATTCTTGTCTATCTTTAAGAGTTGCCAAAGTCCCAAGTATTTCAGCATTGCTGAAAGGTCTAAGTCCCAATTCTCCTCCAAGATCCAAACCAAACTCCTAGCTGTGAGCCCCTGTTTTTAAGTTTTCGCAAATGAAAACTTAAATACTTGCAACATTTAAAGGCACAAGATAAGCATTACCATTCCAAAAGGTACACACAGCAGGATACTAAGTATTGTGACCAACATAAGTCCAAAATCCAGCAGAGCAAACATTAAGTCCTGCAGTTCCATGTGGGGCATCCAAAGCAATCTGTGATGAGTTGTGAGCTCCAAAGGCCTTACATGGCTCCGCCCCTAAGGCACTCCTGGTGGCACTCCCATGGCGTCTCTCTTAGGCCAGCTTTGCTGCATCCTTGCAGCTTCCCTTAGATGATCCATGTTCCTGGCCTTTCCAAACTTCTGGGGTTTCACTGAATAGGCTTCTCACTCGCAGCTTCACATACTGCCCTCTCAGGGGCACCCTGCCTGGCCTCCCGGGCCTTCCTCTGAAGTCAGGGTGGAAGCCTTCTTAACCTCAGAGCTCCTGCATTCTGCATGCACCTAAAACTAATGCCATGTGGATGATGCCAAGATTTGCTACCAGCTGGAGCAGTAGCCAGGCTTCCTTCTTTCTTGGCTGTAAAGGTCGAGTGCCTGGATCGCTGAGCACTCTGACCCCAATTCCGAGAAATAATTTCTCCATGCTGAAGCCATTCTGGAACCTGGTGTGGCCACTCTTTATTGTCTTTCTGAGACAGGGTCTCACTATGCAGTTCAGGCTGGCCTTAAGCTCACTTTGTAGTTCAGGCTGATTTCAAACTCACAACAATCCTCCTGCCTCAGCCTCCCGAGTGCTGGTATTAAAGGCCTGCACCACCACGCCCGGCTCTATTTATTTATTTATAATGTATCTAGTGCAGGGTCTACAGGGTCTCACTATGTAGTGATCCTCCTGCTTTCAGTCTCCCAAGCGCCACCACACCCAGTCTCAGTTGCTACCCTCTCAGGCTACCCTGTGGGCAAGGCCAGCACAGCTTGCCTGGGATCCAGCCCAGGCCACTGCACTCTGCCTAAGCAGGCACTTTAGTCCACTGAACTATCAGGCTGGCCTTTCCCATTCAGCTTACTATTTATTTGTTTATTGTAGAACCAGGGATTGAATTTAGGCCCTTGTGCTTGCCAGGGAAGCACTTATTCTACTGAGTTATCTCCCCAGCCTCTTCCCTTTCACTTTAACAACAGGGCCTGGCAATATTAAGCAGCACCCCAAGGGATCTCCTGTGCTCCATGTATATTTTTCCCTTCCTCCCTTGTGGAGTAGTAATCCAATTTTCCATGATAGTCTAGGTTAATCACCTCTGACAATGCTGTGATTCCCTTTTTAACTTATTTCCTCAGAGGCATGAAGGGACCAAAGTGACCTGGGGGAACTCTTAGCTTCTAGTTTAATGATATCATTGCTGTGCTTCCTGGTACAAGTCTTCCCTCTGGGACTAGGACTTGTAGTTCAGCAGAACATAAGGATGTGTGGTCAGGAAGCAAAATTTTTGCTAGTGGATCAGTAGGGGTAAACTGTAGCAGCTGCCTTTTAAAGATGATTTCGCATTGCTTGGTTGAGCCTGAAGAAGGCAGAGAACTTCCTGGGAAGGGCTAGGCTGAGGTTATAGAGGAGGTGGCAGCTCTGGTGGATCCCTGGAAGGCTTTGATCATGCAGTCAACAGAGGGATCTCAAACCTCTAGGACGTGCTTACAGGGTTCTGGAAGGGCCATGGTAGGTAGGAGGGTTTTGAGATCCTGGCTGGGCAGAATCAAGTTCTTCAGGTAGGACATCATTTCCTCATCTAGATCTGAGGCTGTGGGAAGCTGGAGATTGTCGTCCTTGACAATAGGTGCAGGGACAAGACCCTTTTGTTGGTGCTTTTGGCTCAGTTCAGGCCTACTGTGTGTCCAGCTGCTCCTGGTAGTGCAAGGTTATCTCCTTGGTGATGTCCTGAGGCTGGGCATTTGCCCACCTGCACTCTCTTGCCACTGCTGAAGCCAAGAGAAAAGGTTTAGAGTTTCTGGGGCCCTAATCACACCACTCAAGTAAAGCCAGTGAGCTTGTATTTACTGAGTACATGCTATGTAGTAGGTTTGCAGTTGAGTCTTAGGGACTTTGTTTTCACTCTCTTATGTGGAATCCACACCTCTCTCTGCAAGTGGGAACATTCCCTTGCGCTCCACTTCTGCCCAATCATCTTTTGATACATGTAGCGTTTACTGCCCTGCTATTCCTTGGCTCTGGTTAACCTTGAGACCTCTCTTGTATCCTTGTCTTACAATTATTTATTATGTATTTGGTACAAGATACTATGCAGCTCAGACTCCTAATGATCCTCCTGTTTTCAACCTCCCTAGCACTGAGATTACAGGCATACGTCACCACACCAGCTCAGTGTACCTGGGGCCAGTGTAGCATGCGGTGCCAGGGATTGAGGCCCTGTCCCTGTGTTACCTAGGCAGGTGCTTAGTCTGCTGAGATAATCTCATCAGCCCCTTGTCTTATATTTTGTTGCTTGATTTTAAAAACTTTTGGATGCTCTATATTTTGTTCTTTTGTTTTTTTTTTTTTTTTGGTGGAACCGGGTATTGAACCCTTGCACTTGCCAGGTAAGTGCCTATTCCACTGAGCCATCTCCCCAGCCCTCTGGATGCTCTATATTTTGAATCAGGGCCAAAAACAAAGTCCTGGATCCAAGCTGTCCCACTAGTAGGCACCTAGCCCTCTCTCCTTTCTTGAACATGCACAGAATGCAATAGCAACCCTAGGAGAGGCTAGTAAAGAAAGCCCTTCTTTAAAGAAGTAGTAAGTGGTGCACTGAACATTCCTAAAGGAGAGCAAAATTGAGCAGTTTAGCTTCTTTGGATTACCAAGGCCAATTAGGCGACTGAGGCATGTCATTTCTGTGCTTGGGAAATGTAAAATATGGTACAAACACCTTGCCTGACTTTACTATGCATTCTATCCCTCCTATATGCTTTAGTTTTCATTCAGCAGCTTTTTTTTTTTGCCAAACCAGAGATTGAACTAAGGCCCTTATGCTTGCCAGGGAAGCACTTATTCCACTGAGCCATCTCCCTGGCCTACATTCAGTAGCTTTTGTAACATACAGGATTTTCCCTGGCTGAAGTGATTTTCTGGAAGGTCCCTGGGGTTTCTAAAAGTTGGACTCCATAAGGTGGGCCCACAGATTGAGCCATTCTACTAGATTCTAGTAGAAAAAGAGGAGCTACCAAGGTAGAAAGATGCCTGCTGACAACTTAAAAAATCACCCTGTCTTCCAGAGTCCTCCTTCTCTTGGGAATTCTATCTGCACAGCTCCATCTTAGCAGGTTCTTTGTGCATTCACTCACTCACATAGGAGTTGATGGGAGCAGATTGTTAAGTTTTGAAAGTTTGTCACAGTCAAAACATTAGCTTGAAACTGGAATAGTCATGCCTTGGAAGTCTGCAGACTTGGCAGGTTGGGATGCATTATTTATTTATTTTTGTCTTCATAAAAGAAAACAGGGGCTGGAAGATAGGTCAATAGAATAAGTGCTTACCTGGCAAGCGCAGGGTCCTAAATTCAATCCCCGGTACCACAAAAGAAAGAAAGAAAGAAAGAAAGAAAGAAAGAAAGAAAGAAAGAAAGAAAGAAAGAAAGAAAGAAAGAAAGAAAGAAAGAAAGGAAAAGAAAAGAAAAGAAAAGAAAAGAAAAGAAAAGAAAAGAAAAGAAAAGAAAAGAAAAGAAAAGAAAAGAAAAGAAAAGAAAAAAGAACTTTCTGTTTATTGATGACAATATATGTTGGAACTGGTCTAGGAACCAGGATGTAACCCTTAACAGGACAGCCCAGTCTCTGGCCTCAGGGAGCTTACAACCTCAAGCTTATTCTCTGTCAGGCCAACACAGTGGCCATTGGCTATGAACCACTACTGTGGTTACTTAAATCTAAATTAATTAAAGTTAAATAAAATTTTAGGAACCTTTTTTCAGTTACGTTAGTCTTATTTTTAAGTCAGACGTGATTGGCAACAACCATATTGGATAGGACAGATAAAGTACATTGACTGCTCTGTAGGAAGGTGGATTGGAGACCCTGCCTGGAGGCAGGAGGAAGAGGAGGTGAAACAAGATGTGAGGCAGAAGGGCCATTTATCCAGACCCAGAGGAGAACTTCAGAACAACAGAACTGAGGGCCCTAAACAGGCAGCTTTTAAACTTTTTTTTTTTTTGTCTTTTTGAGACAGGGTCTTGCTGTGCATTTCAGGTTGGCCTTGAGCTCACTTTGTAGCACAGGCTGGTCTCAAACTTGCAAACAGACTGCTTCCTCTGCCTCCCAATGCTAGGATTACAGGCGTGCATCACTATGTCCAGCAGGCAGCTTTTAAACTTTTTAAAATCAGAGCTAGGAGCTAGGGTGGTGGTGTACTCCTATAATCCCAGCACTCCACAGTCTGAGGCAGGAAGATCACTGTGAGTCTGAGGTCAGCCTGGGTTAAGTAGTGAGTTCAAGGCCAGGCTAAAGCATATGCAATGTCTTGTCTCAGAAATACAATACCGGAGGCCGGGGAGAGGGCTCAGTAGGCTAAGTGCTTGCCTAGCAAGCACAAGGGCCTAAATTCAATCTCCAGTTCTGCCAAAAATAAAGTACAGTACAATTAGTGCTGAGTGTGTGGTGCATGTCTATAATCCCAGCATTTAGGAGACTGAAGCAGAAGGATGATTGTGCATTCAAGGCCAACCTGGACTACATAGCAAGACCCTGTCCCAACAAAACAAAACACCCCAAAAAAAAAAAAAAAAACGACAGCTCAGCAGACTAAAGCACCTGCTGTGGCAAAGTGCAGTGGCTGGGTTTCTATCCCAGCGTTCCATGCGGACCCTGCCACTTGCTGAGACAGCAAATGAGACTGGCGTGGTGGCGTGCGCCTGTAATCCCAGCCTCCCAAGGGAGGCTGAAAAAGGACAATCACTATGAGTCCAATCTTTGCAGTGAGACCCTGTGCTAAGTACATAAAATTAAACAAAAACCATTTTTAAAATTAAAATCCAGCTGAGTGTGGTGGTACACACCTGTGATCCTAGCACTCAGGGGGATGAAGCAGGAGAATTGCCATTAGTTTGAGGCCAACCTGGGCTACACAGTGAGACCCTGTCTCAAAAATAAATAAATACATACATTCATAAATATCCAAAGAGTTATAGAGTTAGTTTTATGACATAGAATAACAGTATTCATCCGTATCACATGGGATGCATTCAGATCTAGTTCATCCTCTCATAGTCTATTACTTTTATTAGAAAACAAATACATGAACATTTATATACTGGTTGGTCAATTTTTTGATCGTTTCTCTGAAAATTCCTGCTTTATCCATCACTAGGAGGTGGACATTGTCCTAGGAAGGGGACAGTGGCTTTCAGGAAGGGCCCAGTGCTGGGACCAGGCAGGGGTCGCTCACTGCGAGTGGACAGCTGCAGTGACAACCAAGAGGGTGCAAGTTCACTCTTCACTTTTGGGTGGCCTCCCAGCCTCTGCCTTCCCCCTCTCTTACCAACTTTGGCTCCCTGCCCTTTAGTCTGGGCTTGAGTGTAATCTTAGCTCTAGGACTGGACACAAAGCAGGCCTGGAGTACAGGTACAGATGGCAAGGGCCTGGAGGAAGCTCATCAGTGTAAACAAATGACTTCAGCTCTTTGGAAGGGCCGAGGGCCAGGCTATGGGGAAAGGTCAGCCTACCTGGTAGGGGCCCAGTGACCCTGCTGCAGCAGCTTACAGGACAAAGAAAGAGCTCTGTGTGCTTTAGACTCAGAGCATTACAATGCTCTGAGTCGCTCTGAGTCCCCCAGTGTTTTGCCCCAAAGGATCGGGGAATTCCAATTCCGGTAGCTCTTTGGTATAGAGAACTCAGGGCTCATCCCCAGGCAGGGGCATCCAGGCCAGCAGAGGAACAATGCTTGAGGCTGTTTCTGCACAGGCTAAGTGTAATATATGTCATCCTTCCCATATGAAATCTAGGAGAGAAGGAGTTCTGTGCTACTCTAGGGAGCAGATCTGGATCTAGACATTTAGAAGGAGGTTAAATTCAGCCCAGCAGAAGGGACAATAATGTTTTTCTGGACCTATAATGTCCCTGTAACTAGAGCATCCAAGGCATGCTTTACTGTGGTAAATTCTCCACACAGAGGCCAGATGGCAGGAAGGCCACAGAGGACTCCTTCTTGGAAAGGCCATATCCATTTGTTCATTAATTCAAATCATTTATTGACCAGTATCAATTGGGTATTATAATAGTACGCAGGTGCTAGTGTCTCTACTGAAGAACAAGCAGACAAAAATCCCTAACTTTTTGGACTGGTACAGAAGGAGTAGGAAGAGAAGCATAGGAAAGTCTGGAATTCCAGGATTGTAAAAAATGTGGAATTGTACAGAACTTCGTGACGTACTTCTATCTGCATTATTTTAGTTGATACTCATCACATCTCCAAATATAGGTGGGGTAGGCCAGCCGCTGTCTTGTACTTATGGACGCAAAAAAGAAGTATCAGCTAAGCATGGTGGCACATGTCTGTAATCTCAGCACTGTGGGAGGTTGAGGCAGGAGGATGCAAGCTCAAGTCCACAGGGTGCAAGTTCAAACCCAGCCTTGGCAATTCAGTAACTTGGTGAAACTGTTTCTGAGGATGTAGCTCTGGGCTAAGGCCCTGTGTTTCATGTCTAGTATGCTCTCCTGCCTCCACAAGAGGAATTTCTTCCTCTTCCTCCTCTTCTTCCTCCTCCTCCTTCCTCTCTCTCTCTGTGTGTGCTGGGCATTAAATCCATGGCCTTCCATGTGCTGGGCAAGTGTTCTTCCACTGAACTACCCTCTGCCCTTAGGTAACTATATTTCACTAGTGAAAAAACCCAAGGCTCAGAGGGTAGCTGACTGAGGGCCACAGAGACAGCAAGAGGGCTGGAACAAGGATTCAGACTGTAAAGCTACAGGGTTTTTTGGATTTGTTTTGTTTTTTTTAAACTTGGTGGGTGACCCAGACCAGGAGGGACCACAATGTCCTGCTCCTTACCTCTCTTCACCCCAGATACCTAGGACTTCCCTTGAGAATCTAGAGAGGGGAGAGCCAGGCCTCTGCCCTGGGTGAGATGTGAGTCCGTGCACCACCCTCTCTTCCCTGACATCTAGTGAGGCTCAGACTGTTCAAAGGTTTCCAGAGGAACAGGGTAGGGCAAAGGGAATTCTAGTGCTGCACACTTGAATTCTAGTGCTCACGTGAGACTTAACATAGGTGGCATAGCCCTGTAATTCCAGTGCTACAGGAGGCTGAGATAGGAGGATTGCAGGTTCAGGTGTAACCTGGTAACATAGTGTTCCTGTCTCAAAAAAATAAAAATAAAAAGGGCTGGGGATGGAGTTCAGTGTGAAAGGCCTGGGTTTAATCAGATATATCAATACCATACAGCATTATTATGAGCCAGATTAATATGTGTAAAAGAGAAAAGCTTCACATATGTTAATTCATTTAATTTTCCTGACAGACCCAAGAAGAATCCACTTTTTTTAGTTTACGTTTGTGCTACATAATGACCACATTCATGCAGGGAGTTGATGCAGACGTGACACATCTTAAGTCTGTAACACATCTTAAGTTTTTTTTTTTGGTCCCCTTTTTCTCCTCTCCATCTCTTGTCGTTTACAGAAGCTCTGTCTCCCATGAGTTCCCTTTTTTTTTTTTCTTCAGAACCAGGGATTAAACTCAGGCCCTTGCACTTGCCAGGGAAGCACTTATTCCACTGAGCCATCTCCCCAGCTCCGAGTTCACTTTATTTTAAAGCTTTAAGAACAAGACCAAAGGGCTGGGAAGATGGCTCAGTGGAATAAGTGCTTCGCTGGCAAGCACAAGGGCCTGAGTTCAATCCCCAGTTCCGCAAAAAACCAAAAACAAAACAGTGCTAGGGAGGGTGAAAACAGGAGGATTACTACCAGTCCAAGCTGGGTAGTGAGACCCTGTACCAAATACATAAAAAAATGAGAAGAACAAGACCAAGGAAAAGGTTAAGGCACTCACCCAGCCCGGGGTGGCGGGGGAGGCGTGGGGTCAAGCCGGCGCAGGCAGTGGGTGTCAGTCTGGGAACAAGATGGGCCGGGTGCCCCCAAGCACTCTTGCTCTCCCTGGTCGACACCTGCTGAACCGAGACAACCTGCCAACCTCTCTCCTCGTAGGCAGGACGGGAAGAACTGGAAGTGAAAGCAGCTGTGTGTTGTGGTGGGGTCTGCTTAAAAGCCCCTGCCAAGGGGAAGCAGGGTGGGGGTCCGGGAACCCGGGAAGCACAGAGCAGGAAGACGGAGCACGGGGCGCAGCTGGGGGAGCCACCCGGTTCAGGGCCCCACGCGCCACGTGGGGAATCCCCGGGCCGTTCATGCCCTCCTCCTCTCGACTGGATCCGTAGACCCTGTACACTCCCCAGGCTGTGGTGTGGGAAGGCGCTCCTGCCCCGCCTCCTGCGGCTGCCCCTCGCGTGTCAGCAGGTGGCGCCGGGGTGTCCTCTGGATGATGGCTGCGCCCGGGCTCAGGGGGTTTGTTTTATTTTATCCTGTCTCAGGTTTATTTGTACAAAGAGCACAGGAGGACACCAGCCCCTACAGATTACATCAGCAAATAAGAGGCTTTCACTGTGGAGCTGCACAGGGGCCTGGACACCTTTGGGGGCCTGAGCACCTTTGGGAGCCTGGGCTGCAGCAGAAGCTGAAGCCTGGGCCTTGGTTGGAGCGTAAGCTGGAGCCTTGGCCAGGGCTCAGGGTTTTCCAGCAGGTCTTCTGGTCCCCAGAGCCCGAGGTGGGGACGCAAAGGGGGGGGGGGGGTGCTCCGTGTCTCACGTCCAGCTGGGAGACTTCTGGTGTCCTTAGTTCTGGGAGGGCCTATGTCGAATCCTCCAGCACTTGCAACCTCCCTCAGTCTCCTCAGAGCCTGGAATTTTCTGTGTGCCTGTCTGTGTGTCTGTCTGTGTGTCTGTCTGTGTGTCTGTCTGTCTGTCTGTCTGTCTCTGTGTCTCTGTGTCTCTGTCTCTGTCTCTGTCTCTCTCTGTCTCTCTGTCTCTCTCTCTCTCTCTCTCTCTCTGTATTTAGTAAAGGGTCTATAGGGTCTCACTACACAGATCGAACTCATAGCGATTCTCCTGTTTTCAGCCTCCCCAGGGCTGGGATTACAGGCCTGCACCACCATGCCCAGTCTCAATTGCCATGTCAGTGTGCCCTGGAGGTGGGGCCGGCACAGCAGGCCTGGGATCCAACTCCAGGCCTCTGCATCTGCCTAAACAGGCTCTTTATCTGAGTTATCTGGCTGGCTGACTATCTCTGTCTCTGTCTCTGTCTCTGTCTCTGTCTCTGTCTCTGTCTCAGTCTCTGCCTCTGCCTCTGTGACCTGCTTATTGTGCCCAGGGGCAGGGCCAACGTGGTATGTGGTGCAGGGAATCAAACCCAGGTGCTTAGTCCACTGAGCTATCTCACTGGCCCCTGGAACTCTTTACTATACTAATTTCCAAGAAGAAAAAAAATTTCATCTCTCTCTCTCTCTCTCTCTCTCTCTCTGTGTGTGTGTGTGTTATGTTGTGTAGTGTTTCCGATAGAAGCTGAATATTAAAAAACAAGCTTGGGGGACTGGGGAGATGGCTCAGTGGAATAACTGCTTCCCTGGCATGCTCAAGGGCCTGAGTTAAATTCCCTGCTCCAAAAAAAAGAAATTACCAAATTTTTAGGGCCGGCCAAATAGCGGATTACAGTGCCTGCCAACAGGCATAGGGGCCAGGGGTTCGATCCCCAGGCCTGCCAGCCCTGCCCCCAGGGTGCGCTGAGATGGCAATTGAGATGGGGCATGGTGGATTGTACCTATAATCCCAGTTTTTGGGAGGTTGTAAACAGGCGGATCACTACGAGTCTGATCTAGTAGTGCAACCCTGAACACCCTGTAGACCCATCCCTAAAAGTACAAAAAAAACCCAAAATTATCAAGCTTATTAAACTACTTAGCTCAGTAATTTAAGCACCTGCTGGGGCAAACCCAGTGAGGTGCAGGGGACCACGGTTCAATCCCCAGCTCCCCATGCCTTACTAGACCAGCCCTTAAGGCAGCCAGCTTTAAAAAAAAAAAAAAAAAGCTTAAACCTTGTTTGTGGAGAAAATAAGTGCAATACACTTTATATACCCTTTTTTTGTTTGTTTTTGTATTTTAGGGAAGGATGTACAAGGTGTTCAGGGTCTCACTACTAGATGGACTTAGAGTGATTCATCTGTTTACAGCCTACCTAGAGCTAGGATTACAGGCATGTGCCACCACGCCCGGTCTCAATTGCAATCTCAGCATGGGGGGTTAGGGGGCCAGCACAGGCCCCTTATCTGCTTGCAAGAGCTTTAATCCCTTGAGTTGTTTGGCCGGTCCTTCTATATACCCATTTTTAAAAATTAAACTCATTTTGAGATCCCTGGACATTCAAGTAGCTGTAAGATATCTCTGCACAGCACCAGGGAGATGGCTCAGTGGAATAAGTGCTTCCTTGGCAATTGCAAGGGTATGAGTTCGATCCCCAGTTCTGCCAAAAAAATGAAATCTCCACACAGAAACAGCCCATGTATGTACCATGTTCAGGTCCTTTTCCCCATGTAACATGTTGAACTACAGTGTAGTATCAGATTCAGAGGGCTGGTGTGGATCAGATACAGAACACTCCTTGCATTCCCAGTGTCACAAGGACTCCCCCTGTTGTCCTTGTATAACTACCTCTTTTTCTCACTGTCCTTAGCCCTCCTCGCCCTCTGGGAACCACCAAGCCACTCTTCATTTCTAGCATCATATAAATGGTTGCACATCGGAGCCGGGGAAATAGCTCAGTAGAATAAGTGCTTGCCTGACAAGCAAAAAGGCCTGAGTTCAATCCGCTGTTCTGCCAATAAATAAATAAATGGATGCATACAGCATGTGACTTTTAGTTCTTTTTGCTGGTACTAGAGGTTGAACCCACTGGACACTGGGTTAAGTCCCTGGCCCTTTAAAGTTTATTTTCATTTTTAGCCAGGGTCTCCCTATATTGCTTTCATGGGATTCCTTTTTTTTTTTTTTTTTTTTTTTTTTTTTTTTTTTTTTTTTTTTTTTCTTTTTTGTCTTTTTGAGACAGGGTCTTGCTATGCAGTTCAGGCTGGCCTTAAGCTCACTTTGTAGCTCAGGCTGGTCTCAAACTCACAGCAATCTTCCTGCCTCAGCCTCCCAGTGCTAGGATTACAGGCATGCGCCACCACACCTGGCTTTTCATGGGATTCCAACTTGGCTTTTTTTCCAGCATAATTCTCTGGAGATTGAAGCAGGTCCTTGCATCCATCAATAATTAATTTCTTGGGTTGGGGAGATAGCTCAGTGGTCTAAGCATCTGCTATGCCTGTGCTGTGCCAGCCCAGGAACCTCCAGGTGCACTGTGCTGGCCAGTGAAACCAGGGGTGTGGCACATGCCTGTAATCCCGGTGCTGGGGAGGCTGAGATAATGAGTCTGAGCTGCATAAGGAGGCCCTGTACCAAATAAATAAATACATAAATGATTAAATTTTTTTTTTTTTTTTTAACGGTTGAAGAGAATTTCCTAGTATGGATGAATCCTGACTTGTCTAACCATGTACCCATTACGGGTACTTGAATTATTCTCAGTTTTTAGTAAGAATAAAGCTGAGAGAGAGAGAGAGAGAGAGAGAGAGAGAGAGAGAGAGAGAGAGAGAGAGAGAGAGAGAGAGAGAGACTTTATTTTTCCAGGGTAAATCCCAGAAATACAACTGCTGAATTATATGGTTAGCTTTTTGGGGGGGGGCAGGAAGAGTTAGGAGTTGAGCCCAGAGCCTCCACCCTGAACTACATACCTAGCCCTTTTTAGGTATACACACTTG
>PVKA01037607.1:0-20882 GCA_004027165.1 Ctenomys sociabilis | reverse complement strand
AAACTTTCTCTCAGGCTCTCACAGAGAGCAATCTGGTCAAGCATTGGCCGTGACTCATCCACATGGATGACACAGACAAAGGAACTACAGAATAATGTACAGGACTACAAGATAAACCCTGAGAAGACTTCAATGACCACATAGGAAATATAAAGTACATGTGTTGGTATATAAGTTTGGATCTACCTAGGTCTTAGCCTTAGTTACTTTTATCATAATGGCATAATTTTATATTGTAACTCACATTTGGGATATTTAATGAGATAAACTTTTTCTCCTTAGCTGCCTGACCACAGACTGGGTACATCTGTGGTACATATGGTAAGTGTCAGTGCCAATACCCAACAAGGTATTTTATTTTATAAGCTCATTAATTATATTCTATATATATATAGTATAATTATGTACTATATATACTATGATTGTATACACTATCTTCTATGTATACTAAGATTATATACTATATATGATTATATATTGTACATTATATATAGATGTATATACAGAGAGAGAGAGTAAAAGAGAACAGGGAAATATATTTGAGACAGTCTCCCTACATACTACCTCCTGGAGTATAGTTACTTTACATAGTCATTAGTCTAAGAGACTATAGTTGTGTCCTACTTGAATACAGTCTCCTCCACTGAGACCAAAAGGTTATTATGTCCTGGTGGGTTCTGCTCAAGAAATATCACTGCAAAGTGTACCTCAGTGCTAAGTGAAAAGCAGCCACTGGAAATGATCTTAATTATATGTGCTAGTCACTCGCTTAGTTAGTCCTGCTCACTAATAAGGAAGTATATATGTATATGTGAGTTAGAAACTTATTATTTTTATGTAAAATACCAACAAAAGTGGAAAGGAGGACATTAAAGATGGATGACGCCAGGCCAAAGCAAGCCGGGTCTGAGTCTCCTACCCCTGGGCTCCTGCAGGTTGCTGGTGGTAGTCGGTGCCCTGATCCTGCTCTGTGGCCTCACTTCAGTGTGCTTCCGCTGCTGCCTCCTCTGCCAGCAAAACGGGGAAGATGAAGGCCAGCCGCCTTACGAAGTGACTGTCATTGCTTTTGATCACGACACCCTCCAGAACACCATTACTTGTGAGTACGCTAACCTGTCACAAGGAAGACCTGGGTTGAAATGAGCGGTTAGGAGACCACGCCGGGATAGCAACACTGATCGAATAACCTTACAGGTTCTAGGACTCAGAACTATTTTAATTTCCAGAAAACTAATGTGCTGTTGATCTGGGATTTTTTTTTTTTTTAATGTATTTGGTACAGGGTTTACAGCCTTTACAGTTTTTCACTATGTAGATCGGACTTGTAGTGATTCTCCAGTTTTCAGCCTCCCAAGCACTAGGATTACAGGGGTGCACCACCTCACCCAGTCTCAATGGCCATCTCAGTGTGCCTTGGGGGTGTGGCCTGCACAGCATGCCGGGGATCGAACCCCAGCCACTGTGCTCTGCTTAAGCAAGCACTTTAGTCCAGTGAGCTATCTGACCAGTCCTTTGATCTGGGATCTTACTGGTGCTCAGATCTTCTCAAATATTTGTCTGGCTGGTGATAGTGTAAAGAAAGAAGTGGAAAAAATTAGAGACAATGTTGGAAACACTTTACTGAGAAGCACACAGTTTAGAGTATTTTGTTTTATTTCTGTCTTGTATTAATAATCCATGGGGCCAAGGAGATAGTTCAGTAGAACAAGTGCTTGCCTGGCAAGGTCCTGATTCCAATCCCTGGTACCACAAAAATCAATTAATCAGTCAATCAATCAATCAATCAATCAATCCCTGTTTGTAGTACATAGGGCTTACTTCCCTGCACGGAGCTGGCTTGTGTATATAGCACATCTTCATTCCTTGTTTCTCCTTCCCCTCCCTGTTCCCCCCACCCTTCATCTCCTTCTCCCATTTGAGAAAGATTTAGCTCCCTACTTCTTATTATCCAGATAATAAACCCCTCCCATAATCTAAATTCATTTATAAGCTTCTAAATAGCTTTATAATCTATTTTCAAATGCTGAACATATCTCTCAAAAGTCTCAACTTCTGTGAACACCAACGTTTGCTATTGTCTATATTGTTTTGTATTTTTAAAGAAATTAGTGTTGTGCACTTTCAGTTCTGTATCTTCCCAGTCTTGGTACATTCAGTTTTTTACAGCAACATCCCTTTGATCAGTATTCATTACTAAAATTAGGGTCGTAAATACAAAGTGGAACAGGAGATAGCAAAACACTGTACTATTTACTTTGAAAACAGTGCGCTATGGCATGTTGTTGTTCACCTTCCCTACCTCCCTTTTCTCACCTCATTTAAGAGAAAGTACAAATCTCAGAGTCCTAGATATGTGTAGGTGGGCATAAAGGGATAGAGGAAGGGTGGGGTGTGAGATATGGGCACACAATGTTGATTATTCAAAGATACCACAGAAGACAAATGCTTTAGCAGAACCTAAAGCATAGAAAATTAAGCTTCATGGGATTATTTTATATTGTGGGCAGAGCATGTCAAGGAGTTTGGATTCCATGTAAGGACTTAGAGTACTGTTAAGCATCTGAGGCCTGAAAACAACATGTTTGAGTCAGTTCTGCTTCTTCGTCCCTCACAGCCCTGCAGTCAGTGTTTGGCTCTGCAGCTCGGAGAATTCTGGCTGTGGCTCCCTCGCACAGCTCCCTGTGCCAGCAACCCTCCTCGTTGGACACCCTTCCAGGCTACGAGGAAGCCCTTCACATGACTCGCTTCACAGTGGCTAGGTGTGGACAGAAAGCACCTGAGTTAGTCCCAGTGCCCGAAGTAAAGCAGCTACCTCCTGGGGAGAAGGAATCTAGAGCAGAGCACCCATCACCATGATGGGGTCTTTGGCTTGCACATGGGGACTGAGGTTTCCTCAGAGTCTACATGGTGTCTATAGTCCAAGTCTTCCTTCCTGACCACAAATCCTTTCTGAGAAGGAGTGCTCTCCTCAGGTACTCTAATTCTTTATCCCATGGCCAAAATTCACTGTGTTGATTACCAACAAGCCAGGAGACCATCGGGTAGCTTGAATTCCTTCAGTGGTTCAGTGTATATAAACTTCCTTCACCTTGTCATACAGATAGTTGGTTTCTTTCTGTCAACTAACACACTGTGGCCAGCTTCAGGCATAAGGAATTGCAAGCACGGCCATCGTTATTAAGACACTGAATCTGGGAAATTTCCTTCTGAAAGAATAACCAGTTTTACAATGGATGAAATGATCATCTTGAACATCATGCAATAGCCAGGTAGTAAAGTAGAATCCAAGGGTGAGGTTGCTGGTGTAGGGTAAGAGAATACAATATAGTCTGTGTCAGATATCAAATTCTTCCACTATAGTTTAGAAATATAAAACATGGTGTGGAGTACAATAACAACACTATTTCTTCCATTTTCCTTCCCTACAAATACACTAGCACATGCATACAAGAATACACACATGCTTTTTAAACACTAAAACAACAACATCACTTGGCTTCTTTCCTCCTTCCTGTTCCTACCACTTAAAGCCACAGCACATCCGGAGCAACTCACAACAGTGCAGCTGCCACCTTGTGAAGCCACAGTAGAAGCTTGGCTCCTTGTGGAGCACTCTCTCCTTTAGACCTATCTGCCCATCTCTCCAGTTCTTGGGTGCTAAGTGGGCAACCAAGCCCGGCTAAGATCCTACCCTTGACACCATTCTGCCGAGCAGTACTGAGCTAGCCACACAGCACTGTACCCTCCAAGATACAGTTACTGGAAAATCGAAGTGGGGAAAAACCACAGGTCTTAGCCACGTTACTGAAATCTGTAGAGCATAGTTTTCTCAACTGTAAAATAAGGACTAAAGATACCTACAGGATTTGCTGTGAGAAGCAAAGAAGCAAAATTATGTAACATAACTTGTAAATCATTATGCACATATACTGGCTATTATTATTCTACTACCGTCATGTAATAATCACCTACCTGCAATAATTTCATTGAGAATTCTGTACTAGTCTGTCCTTTTGTCAGTCTGCTATGTTATTGTAAAGTCATACCCGACACAGCTTTATTTTATTAATAAACACTTGTTGATTGAGGTAAACAACTTAAAAATATGTGATTCTTGTTAGTATATTCTGCATAGGTATAGAAAATATTTTTTTAAACAGCAGTTGACTTTTAAGCAGTCAGCTTAAAAGAGGAGACACAGCAGAAGTAGGGGTTGGCTACTTAAACATTATTTAGCTTCATAGTGGACTTCATTGAGAAAAGTCAGTGTAAAAACATTCAAATCATAAAATTTAAATAAGACAGCAAAGTTACAGCTTGTAGCTATAGTAATCACAAATAAGGTAAAGGTTAAATTATTGCCTAGGTAAAAACTACTGTCGGGCTTCAGCTGCAAGCAGGAGGCAGGAAACATTGTAATCATTACAATGAGCCTAAGGGTGAAATTTGCATTTAAAGCTGGAAGAGAAAGCAAGTTCTGACTATGATGAATGCTGTGGTACAGACAGTGAAGGCATCCTATGTGGCTTCCACCAAATCCCAGAGGTCTCAGGGCGTGGCTTCCCTTAGCTTTCCTGCTGTGTCATGGAAGATGAAGGTGCCTGAGAAGAAGCCAGTGGAGAAGAGAGAGGCACAGGAGGAGACACAGGCCAAGATCAAGCGGGTGTCTCAGAAGAAGCACAGTGAGTTCAAAGCCCCCGAGATCATTGAGTCTGAGCTCACCATTGCCCACCCCGAAAGCCTCAAGGTCCATAACCTTTCTGCACCCAGTCCAGTTGCTAAGTTGGGAACCTCATACTAATGCTACCCCCAACAGACAAAGCAGTAGATCTGAAGCCAACCTGGTGGTAAATTCTGCAAGGACATTGCGTATTTCTAAGTTGGTCACAAAATGCCTTTAGAATTTAGAAGTATATTTCTAGCTATATTTTTTTTGTAAACATAAAAGTTCCCCAACCAAAGAGAATCCTACAGTCACTTGTCAGTTACACTCTGGACCCTGCTGGGCTGCATGCTCACTGGGTAGCTCAACAGTGAGGGCTGAGCTAGGTAGTATGCAGTGCAGAATGACCCACAGTGACCCAGGCATCTTAGGAGACAGTCTTTGCAAAAGGCATCAGAGGGATAAACTATGTGCAACAGTAACATAATGTATCTTGGAAAAAAAACTGATTACTTTTTATGAAATGAAATTAGCTATAATGCATGGCTGCAATTACTAATGTACTCTGCTTCAGAACATTAATAAAGTTGCTCTTCTTGGGTTAGGCTGTCACGATGCCATGAATGCATTTTTTGAATAACCCAGATGAGATAATGTTTCCCACGAGCATAACCTGCCTGTGTCTGACTTTCTCCCTAGTTACTTGGAAGCTGTTGAGGAGTATGGATTATTAATGGCATCTAGGTGGCTGTGTTTGGGTCACAAGAGCAACAGATGTAACACACAAAAAAAAATGTATATGATTATATAAAGGCTTTACAAGGTAGACTTACAGGATCAGAAGCTGAAGAGTTCCAGTGGCCACCACCGAATCAGAGGTGGAAGAGTACAAAATGGCCATTTGTGGTCCACAGGACTGGAAGGTCAGGTCAAAAGTTAAAGGCCTGTAGCTCATGGCAGCATTTTGCATAAGCTGCCCTGGAAGTCTGAAGGGACTGGTGATAAATGTCCAAAGGCAAGGGCAAAGACAAGAGCTCCGTCAGAGAAGAAAATAGGAAAAAAAAAATTGTCATTTCTCTTTTATTCTGTCCAGATATGAACCTAGTTTGCAGCCTATAATCACTCAAGGATACAGCCCAGACTGCACTAAGCTAGTAGGCATTACTTCTTCACAAATAAGATCATAGTGGCCTCATTTATTACATGAGCAAATGACTCATGACATTTGGTCATGACACACGCCATAAAATATTCAAGGCATCCTTCAAGACACTAGAGACTTGGGGCCAGTGAGATAACTCAGCTGTCTAAAGCACCTGCTTAGGTAAGTTTAGCCACCCACAGGCATCATGGTTTGATCCTGGGTACCACACATCACACCAGTCTGGCCCTCAGGGCAGGTTGAGGCAGACACTACAAACTTTAAGAAGTTAAGATGCTGATGGGTATTTAAAGATCTTGGATGAATTCTGCCTGTAGGGTCTTATCCTACTCTTCACACTCTCCCCAACTCCTCATTTGAGGTGTGGGATTACTTCCATCCATCTTATGTTACTGTATCATATTTTTTCCATCCTCAAGTGTACCTTTTGAGAATCTGTTTTACATATGGAGTCTTACAACTACTTCTTAGCTACATGGAGTCACTCCCTCAGCTCTCTCATTTTTATTATAAGGGATTAGCATGCTTTTGATTTCACTTCTTTGTCTACTTGATCAAAGACATCTATTAAAACACCTGAATCATTTTCACTATTGCTTGAAAGTCGCTTAACTTTTTAGAACTTTCTTCTGCTCTACTTTTCAAACTTCCTTCTTTTAACTTTTTTATTTATAGTTTTATTTCAAACTTCCAACAATGTTTCACTAAAGCTGATTTCTTCTCAATCCCTACACTGCTGAGCAGTGCTGTAGAAAATCTGTCAATGATGCTACTTGAGGTTAATCTAGAGCCAGGGTCTCCAACACTTGGCATTCCTTGTAGAGTTTCCTCCCGTATTTTCTACATTCTCCCTAGTAGATATTCAGATTTCAATAGCTGTTTCCAATGCCTTCTGATAGGTTTTGGCCCTAGTATGAATTGCTGAATTATTATGATGGTCATCCAACATGGTGAAGCCCTTAAAACAACAACTTATCTTCCCAGAGACCACCTCCCCCCACCTTCACCAACTCAGCCCAGGGTGCAATTTCCCTTCACTTTTCCAGCCCCCTCAGGGAAGACTCCAATCAGCCCCTCAGGTATATCTATCTAGCTCAAACTCCATTGCTGGCAAAAGGCCATAAAAACCTCAGCCTCCTTTTGTTCCAGTTCAGAGAATCTCTTCTCTTACCCAGGTTCTCTCCATATCCTCAAAGATAAATAAAGCCTTTTTCCTTTTTTCTTTCTTCCTGTTTTTCTGGTCCAAATCCTGCTATAGATGCACACTCGGCCTTTCCTCCACACTTTCAGGATCATTGAAATAAACATACTTTCTCCTCCCCAGCAATCATACTTCTAATACAGCTGTGCATTTCTTTGATTCAATAGGGCTTTTTATTGCAATTATTATTATTTTTTTATTTTATGGAAGGGTCTACAGGGTGTGTTCAAGGTCTCACTACTAGATCAGACTCAGTGATCCACCTGTTTACAGCCTCTAAAGTGCTGGGATTACAGGCACGCACCACCACATCCAGTTTCAATTGCCATCTCAGTGCAGGGGCTGGCACAGCAGGCCTGGGGATGAAACCCCTGGCCCCTGCACTTGCTTCCAATGTAGGGCCAGCCAAATAGTTCAGCAGATTATTTATTTTATAAATAATGTAGTAAGAATAGTAAAGAGACAGCTGGGTAAACAGAATATACAATGTAGATCTATGATACTCTTGTTCCTTACAGAGATTACGCTGTAAGCAGGTAAAATAATATTAAGAAAAAGTAAAAATAAGATGGTAAGACTTATAAGTGCAAAGAACTAAACACAAGATAAAATAAGAACAGGTAAAAATAAAAAGGGTGGGTTGGTTGGGAAAGGTAGAGTGAAGGAAATCATTTTCAAAGATGAGAAAATACTAGGTCAGATAGAATAACTGAAGAATGGCAAAGCTGCTTCAAGAAAATTGCTACAGGAAATAAGGAGTATGATAGGGAGAAGCGGCCTCCCAAGCTTGGATTGCTAGACTATAGCTTACATGCAATGAGAAGCTACAAAGACATTTTAGGCAGTAAGTCACCTGATGAAATTTGAGTTTAAGACAGATGACTACTGATGCTGAAGGAGAATGGACTGGTAAAGATAAGGGCAATATCAGGCACTTCAGATGGGAAGCTACTAAAGAATTATGTCACCAAGAAGCTGGGGCTTGGTTCAGTGAAGAACTGAACTTTAAGTTTTGGCCCTTAGTCCTCTTGGCCTTTGATGTAAGATTTCAATCAAGACATAAATGTGACCATGCAGAAGTATCACTGGAATGACTGGGGATATAGCTTAGTGGCTTAAGCACCTGCCTGGCAAGAACAGGGTCCTGAATTCAATTCCTGGTGCAGAAAAAAAAAGAAAAGAAAAAAAAAAATATATATATATATATATCACTGGAGTTTATTGTAAAGCAAATATATATAGAGAGTTATTCTTTCAAGTAAGAAGGCAGACAGTATCACAAAGACATCTGCACTGAGTGCAATTCATTTTTTTTTTTTTTAACCAAGGCCAGCCAAATAGCTCAGCAGATTAAGGCACCTACTTAAGCAGACACAGAAGCCAGGGCTTGCTCCCTGGTTGTGCGGTGCTGGGCCCCACCCATGGAGCATGCTGAGACAGTGATTGAGACTTGGCATGGTGGTATGTGCCTGTAATCCCAGCTCTTAGGAGACTGAGTACAGGTGGATCACTACAAGTCTGATCCATGTAGAGACCCTTTAGACACTGTACTAAAATTTTTTTAAAAATTAGCTTTTTATGTATATAAGAGTTACTTGTAGGGTCCAGGGAACTACAATGATTGTCATTTGTCATTGTTAGCTATGACGTGTTAACTTGACTTCAGTAAGAATCACCAAGCAGGAGCCAAACAGATAACTCAGCCAATTAAAGTGCAAGCTTAGGGTGACACAGGGACAATTGTATCCATGGACTTCTATGCAGGTCCCGCCTCTGGGGTACACTGAGATGGTGACTAAGACCAGGTATGGTGGCACAGGCCTGTAATTCGAGCACTTGGGAGGCTGAAAACAGGAGGATCGCTTTGAGACCAACCCTGTAGGGTCTCATTAACATAGGAAAAAAACATAGGAAACATAGGGAAAAAAATGGAATCCATGAAACAGATTCAAAAAATATCCAGGAGATTAAAATGCTTATTAAAGGCATAAGAAGCAGAAGGAGCCAACATGAGGACAGAATCTCAGATGTAGAAGGAAAGATTAGAGTTAGAGATCATGAAGATTTATTAGAGAGACCAAGGTACCACAAAAAATCAATCCAGTGGCTGCTAGATGGTGAAAAGAAGAATAACATAAGATTGATTAAAATCAATAAAAAATCAGGAGAAAACAAAAATGACATGAAACACCTCTCCACAAAAGTATAAGAGAAAACTTCCCAAGAAGGGGAAAAAAAGTTGACATACACAGACTGAGGCATGTAGAGCTCCAATTAACCATGATCAAAAACAAATCTACACCAAGGCATATAGTTGTCAAGGTTCCAGAAATTCAGCAGAAGAATAGACTATCAAAAGCTGTCATATAAAAAGAAACAAATGACCTATAAAAGAGAGCCTATCAAAATCACAGTAAACTTCTCAATCCAAACCTTCAAGTTGAGAGAGCTTGGAGTGAAATATTTCAAACCCTAAAAGAAACAGCCTCCAACCCAGATTGATATCTGAGTTGATATCACAAAATGTCTTTCAACATTGATGGAGAAATAAGATAGTTTCATGACCTGAGGAAATTCATGACAACCAACCAGTGCTCCAAAATGTTCATAAGGACATTCTAGGAAGAGATAACAAGAACTACAATTCCTTGAACTACAATATAGTAACTCCACCAAGCAAGGCAAGCAATTAAACAGAGTTAAAAAAAAACAAAACAAAACAAAAACCAGCCAATTACAGGAAAACAACATGACAAGGATAAACAAATTCACCAGTCAAAAGAAGTAGACTGGCTGAATGGATGAAGAAACAAGATCCAACAACATGCTGCATAAAAGAAACATATTTAATTAAAATAACTTAGAGACTGAAGAAGTATGAAATACAATACTCTGTGTGACAGGACCCAGAAGAAAAGGGTAGTGATTCTATTTATATCCAAAGTGAATCTCAAGCCAAAAGTCATAAGCAGGATAAAGAAGGTCACTATGTCCTTGTAAAGGGAGCAATGCAAGAGGAAGAGGTAGCTATGATAAATCTATATGCACTGAACACCAGTGCACCTGACTAAATAAAATAAGTAATAACAGATGCGAAAAATCAAATAAGTGCTAAAAAAACTGTAATGGGGGAACTCAGTATCCCATTATCAAAAATAGATTTAACTGTACAAAAAAATAAATAAATAATGAAATATCACAACAGAACGAAACTTTCTAACAAATGGACTTAGGAAATGTCTAAAGGATTTCATACATCAGAATACACATTATTCTCCGTTGCATCTGATATGGTCTCCAAAATAGTCCACATCAAATTAGGCTTGGTGACACGTGTTTGTAATCCCAGCACTCAGGAGGCCAAGACAGGAGGCCTGGTGAGGGCCTGAGAGCAGCCTAGAATACAAAGTGAGCTCGAAGCCAGCCTGAACTGCATAGCAAGACCCTATATCAAAATATCCAGGATATGGGGGGCCGGGGAGATGGCTCAGTGGAATAAGCACTTCCCTGGCAAGCACAAGGGCCTGAGTTCAATCCCCAGGTCTGCCAAAAAAAAAAAAAAAAATCCAGGATATGTAAAAAAATTGGAAAAAATGAGTCCTCCTAATTTATCTCTTTAAAAAATTTTGTTTTATTTATTTATTTATTTTGTTTTTTAGAGTAAGGTCTCTAGGGTCTCACTAAGTAGATCAGATTCATAATGATTCTCCTGTGTTCAGCCTCCCAAGGAGCTGGGGTTACAGGCACGCCCCGCCACGTGCAGTCTCAATTGCCGTCTCACACTTGCCCCAGGGATGGGATCAGCACCCAGCCACTGCGTCTGCCTAAGCAGGCACTTTAATCCACTGAGCTGTTTGGCCAGCCCAGAATCCCCCTAAATTTAATGATTCAATCAAAAAATGGAGTCTGACAGGGCCGGGGAGATGGCTCAGTGGAATAAGCGCTTCCCTGGCAAGCGCAAGGGCATGAGTTCAATCCTCGGTTCTGCCAAAAAAACAAAAAACAAAACAAAACTGGCATCTGAAATGAATAGACATTTCTCAGATGAGGAAGAAACAACAAATGAATATATGAAAAAAAGTTTAACATTAATGGTAATTCAAGAGAGGAAATTAAAACAATGCTGAGAATTCATCTCACTCCAAAAAGAATAGCTGTTTCCAAGAAATCAATTAATAACAAATTCTGGCCAACTGTGGGGGAAAAAAGAATCATTTTCCACTGTTGATGGGAGTGTAGATTGTCGCATTCATTGCGGAAGTCAGTATGGCGATTCCTCGAAAGACTAAAATTAGAGATTCCATTTAACCCAGCTATTCCCCTTCTTGGTGTCTTACCAAAAGAATTAAGAGTATCAAAGCATAGAAATAATTATACACCCATAATTATAGTAGCACAATTTGTACTACTCTCCCATAAAAACGCAAGTTTGAGATATTTCTAGCTAAATGGATGCACTTTGAAACCATACCCTTAAAGTGAAATAAATCAAGGTCATACAACTTTTTTTTTTTTTTGCAGAACCCGGGGTTGAACTCAAGCCCTTGAGCTTGCCAGGGAAATGCTTATTCCACTGAGCTATCTCCCTGGCCCAACATAATCATACATTACATAGTTTCTCTGGCCTGAGAAACTGAGTGTATATAAGGACCAAAATGTATAATAGATCTTGGGAATGGAAAGAAAATATTCAAATTAGAAGGGGAAAAATGGTAGGTGAAGAGGAAAGGAGAGAAGGGACAAGAAAAAAACAGTAGAAGAAAAAAATGGAAATACAAAGCTTTTGTTAAAAAAGATGGGTAGAGGGGTTGAGTGAAAGGGATGAGAATTGGAAAAAAAAGAATCAATATATGTCACATACAGGTACAGTCTCCCTACAAGGAATGTTATCATTGTGTATTTTTAAAATGTACCAGTAAAATAAAAAGGTAAGAAAAAGAAGGAAAATCATACACAAACTTTGCTTAAGGAGCTGTTATAAATAAGGGCAGCCCTTGAAAAATGAAAGTAAGAAAAATAGGAAAGGACTCCTGTCTCAGTAGATGGAAATGGCACACTTGAATAAAAGAGGTCAAGCTATCACTCTGTGAAGCCAAGTTGCCAGTATTTAAGAATTAGACAGTGGGCCAGAGTATGGTTAAGCATTATCTCAGTCACGTTTTATAGCTCTGGAATTCTCATGACTTGTGGTTGCATTCCATGAAATGATTGTGTCCAGGATACAAAAATCAACACGCAAAAAGTCAACATTCCTTTGCTACCTAATCACTGATAAAGAAACTAGAAAAATAGTCTTTTTTTTTTTTTTTTTGACTTTTAAAAACACTTCTAATATCCTTAATCATTTTCTAAACTTGTAAACCTACATAATTTTAACATACATATACTGTACTTACTACAAAACTTTACATGGGTACTCACCAGCAAAGACACTACTACAACTCGAATGGTGAAGTGTAGCCCTGATGACGACAAAGGAGAGGAAGATGAGGTGAAGGAACTGCAGTCAAGAACATAACTTCCAGGGCCGGTAAGATAGCTCAGTGGACGAGGCTCCTGCTGAGGCAAGCGCAGGGACCCGGGTGCACTAAACCAGCAAAGGAGTCCAAGCATAGTGGCGCACTCCGTAATCCCAGTGCTGGGGAGACTGAAAACAGGAGGATCGCTATGAATCCGAGCTGCATGGTGAGACCCTGTATCAAATACACTAAAAAAAAAAAAGAACAGGGGCTTTGGCTTTGTGCGAGATGGTGTCCGATTCCAAAATAAGCCTGTTTTGTCCGTGTTGAAAACTTGTTCAGGGGCCGAGGAGATGGCTCAGTGGAACAAGCGCTTCCCTGGCAAGTGCAAAGGCCTGAGTTCAATCCCTGGTTCCACCAAAAAAACAGAAAACTTGTTCAGGCTTATCACCCACTTTCTCAGTGATATCTTTGAACATGCTGTTCACATACTCCTTGGCTCTGGCTTTGTCCACAGAGGCAGCCTCTTGTGCAGAGAAACACTCTCAAGTCCAATGCATTTTTTGAAATTTGTCAAAGCAGTCCTTGCTAGCACTGAATGGTGTTGGTCTGGTGGGAGAAGCACTCGAAGGCTCTGTTTTGTTGCTGCCGTCTGTTGTGATCATTCCTTTTTGCTGCTAAATGATCACAGAGCTGTTTGGTCTTTATCGGGACTGTGTTTGTATCCAGCAAGATTTCCTTTTTTTGGCAATCGTTAATCCATATGGCTAATGCAGACCCCATTGTTACTTCATGTTACTGCATGAAGTAACAACCCTCGTTGTGGTCTTGTTGAAAACCATTGTTGCCACAGACCTGATATTCTTCTTGTCCTTCTTGATATAGCAAACCGTAGATTTGTTGACCCAGTAATGGCAGTCAAGAGCTACACAGCTTCTTCCTTCCTTCAACATATCTAGAAGTTATACCTCCTCTTTTATGGTAAGCATCTTCCTCTGGTGCTTGAGCTTGCTGCCTGTTCAGATAAACCCAGTTCCGCCTCCTTCTGAACTCCGGCCCAGTGGCCGAGGCCTCGAACGTGCCTCACCTCAAAGACTCCTCCATATGCCAGACTCAGCGTCATGCAGAGAACAGTTCTAGAAAAATAGTCTTATCCCTAACAGGTTATAAAAAGTGCAGGACATGGTGGTGCACTCTGAAATCCCAGCACTGGAGAGGCTGGGTCAGGAAGAGGGTTGTGAGTTCAACAGCAGCCTGGGCTCAAGGCCAGCCTGAACTGCATAGTGAGATCCTATGTCAAAAAGATACGAAATTACATTTTAAAGTAACACTCTAAAAAGAAACCAAATGTTTAGGAATTATTCTAAGCAAAGAAGTGAGAGATCTTCATAATAAAAATTATATGGTCCTGAAAAAACAGATTGAAGAGAACATTAGAAAATAGATACCCTTTGTTGCTAAACAGGAAGAGCCAAAATTGTCAAAACAGTCATATTACCAACACTTATATGAAGGTTTATTAGAAACTCAATGAAAATTTCAACAATGTTCTTCATAGAAGTAGAAAAAAAATTCCAAAACTTATATGGAACCAGAAGAGACCCAGAACATCAGACACAATACTTGCCAGCAAGAGCAAGGCAGGGGGCAGCATGATCCCTTGTTTTTAGTTATATTACAAAGCTATAGTCATAAAACCGCACACATATTAAAGAAAAGAGTTTGATCCCTGGGGTGCCGTATTGGCCCCGCCCCTGAGGAGCCCCTAAGACTAGGCATGGTGTGTGTGTCTGTAATCTCAGTGCTTGGGGAGCTGAAAACAGGAGATCACTACAAGTCCAGTCTGTGTAGTGAGACCCTGTAGATCCTGTAATAAATACATAAAAATAAAATAAAAATCACATGAAACAACAGAAAACATCTTATTAAAATGTGCTGGAAAAACTGGTTGTCTACATACAAGAAAGAATCTAGACCCATATGTCACACCGTCTATAAAAAAAAAAAGGAAAATGGAGCAAAGACTAAGATATTAAAACAGAAACAAAGGGCTGGCCAAATAGCTCAGTGGATTAAAGTGCAAGCAGGTGCAGAAACCGGGGGTTCGATCCCTGAGCCTACTGTATTGGTCCCACCCCCAGGGTACACTGAGACAGCAATTGAAACTAGGCATAGTGGTGCACTCCTGTAATCCCAGCTCTTGGGAAGCTGTAAACAGATGTATCACTATGAGCACCATCAAATACAAAAAATGAAAAATAGAATAAAATAAAATAACACAGAAATAGTGAAACTTCCAGAAAAAAAAAAAAAAAAAAACAAATAGGTAAACCCCTAGAAGACAAATGCATAGGCAAGGACTTTCTGACTAGAACTCTAGCAGCATAAGGAATAACACCAAGGATCGGAAAAGGGCATTATATGACAAGTAAAACCTTCATCAGATTCTAAAGAAACAAAATAATGGAGAAGTTCATGATGTGCAAATGAAATATAGAAAATAATAACAATAAAGATTTTAAAAAAAAGCAACTACAGGAACTAGGTCTTCCGGACTTGGGAAAAAAACTGACAAGAAAATTAGAAGTTAGATAGAATTGGGAGAAATTAATCACAATGCAGAAAAAAGGACAAAACATACTAGAAGCTTCTCCCAGCTTCTGGGGGAGTAGAACATGTTTCTGCAGACACAAGTGATAAGAGAGCCACAGAATACAATCTCTGAGAGGGTAGGGGCTAGACAGAACTACAAGAAGTTTAAACTCAGGTTAAGAAAGTTACAGGGTTCCACTGTCTGATGTGAGAAATCAAGGCCTGGTGTACGTGTAGCTTTCAGGAGCAGCTAGATCCAGAAGACCTGGCATCGAGTACTTAAGTCCTCTTGAATTTGAGCCTGGCTGCCCACATTCAACATAGAAAAGAGGTCTACTTACTTTTCCCATCTACCAATTTGAGCAAGGATGTGCCTCAGCTTGGACAGTTGCCACTGCCTGGGGTGAACAAACACAGTGGCCACAGCTACAAGAAGAGAAGGTAACACAGCAGAATAGCTCCACACACGCCACAAAAAAAAAAAAAAAAAAAAAAAAAAAAAAAAAAAAAAAAAAAAAAAAAAAAAAAAAAAAAAAAAAAAAAGTCGGAGAAGGAACTCATTCGGCTACTCAGCTAAGCCACCAAAGGGGACAAAAAAGAGCTCCTCCTCTAGAAAGCTGACCAGGAGAAAACATTTAAGCAAATCACATAGCCCCTGACTCAGATATAACCAAGCCTTTTTTCATACATGTTCCCAAACAAATAAAAGTCCATAGACATCTTAACCCAGGTTAACACCATCCTATGGTGTACTTGTCAAGACACTCTTTGTAGCCCTAGGGGGGTGTCCATGCTTTAGGGCACTTGTTTCCACCACCTTGCTGATGCAGGAAGCTAAGCTGACTTTGGGACAACAACAGGCCATTCAGTTCCTACATTCTGTCATAACTTTAATGGACCACAAAGGACACTGTTCGTTGTCAAATCCAAGGATTGCATGGCTATCAGATATGTGACAGTCCTCACATAACCTTAGAGACAGTAACCACTCTTCAGCCAGCTCCCAGGTGAACTGGAAGACCCCCTTCACAACTGACTGGTTCACCTAAAAGGGGTCCAGTGAACACGATGTGCAGTGGCGACTTGACTGTGGTAGAGGCTCGGCCTCTGCCTACCAGAACCTCAGACCTGAAGGCAGAGCTAACAGTCTTCACAAGGGGTCTGTTGCTGACAGAAACACAAATAGGTCAACATCTATCTGACTCCAATATAAAAAAAGAAGGGTCCTAATAGTTGGGGAAAAGAGATAAGAGATTTTATAGCTCCTTGGTGCTATATACACCGAGAAAATGGGCATTATACAGTGTAGGGGTCACCAGATGACTGGAACATTTGAAACTGGAGGAAACCAAAAGCTGGACAAAGAAGCAAAGTGGGCTTCTATGACAGCTCTGACAACCCTGCGAAGCATGGTCCTAACTGTGCCCCTCATCCTGGAGCTTCCTCTCCTGTAGACCCCAAATTATTCTCCAAAAAAAAGGCATGATTTGCCTGGAAATTCTATCAAGGGAAGATAGTGGAAATTCTCTGATGGGAAACTTGCCATCCCTGAAATCCTGGGCTCTAGCTTTGTGAGACAAGGGACTAACATGGGAAAGATGACACTGAGAGACACTACTGAGATTCCAATTCTCTGTGCCATGCTTACAACCATCACTGAGCTATTCATAGACAATGCCTAACCTGTATTCAAAACAATTTGAGACAATGGATCACTCAGCCCCTGAGTATTCAAGAACTGGGTCCCTCTCCACTTGAAAACTTGCTTGCAAACTTCTCTGACCTGCCTGATGCAGGAGGCTATCAGTATATGATGGCATTTGTCTACACTTTCTTAGGATGGACAGAAGCTTTTCCCCCGATGCAATAGAAAAGGCACAGAGATAACCAAGGTACCACTGAGAGATATCCTCCCAAGATTTGGACTGCCCCCACCTGGGGTCAGATAATGGACTGGCGTTTGTAACAAAGGTAATTCTAGGACTCACCAGACAAGAACTCAAATGTTCTCATCAGGACAAGTATCATGAGGAACTTCTCCAACAATTTATGCTTGTACACTGTTGGCAATAAGCCTCAGGTAGGTCTTCCACAACCACTACCAGAATAGTGGAAGTAATTAGGCTCACGAACCCCCGTGGTCTGTTCGCATCCCTTACTCTGCTGTGAGGTGGTTGGTGACATACAGGCTCTTAGGTGCATGCAACAGCCAAGTAAGTTCATATGCAAGGTTCTTTTGCTTCTGCCTGACCAAATCAAAGATGGCCACTTATTTTGGTAAAAAGGAAAGAGGATTTATTCCAAGCTAGCCCAGAGGCGCTGAATACAGGCTGATCACGAGTCCAGTCTAGTAGTGAGACCCTCAGCACCCTGTGGACCTTTCCCTAAAGCAAACAGTAAATAAACAAATAAAAATAAAAAGCTAGCATAGAGGAGTTGGAAAGGCCTTTTGTCTTATCACCCCTTCACCATGAATGGGGTCTTTGGGTCCCTTATAACAAGGGACAGTGAGGGAAAGGAATACACTAAAACAATAGACATGTCCAATGTTTTTCACCCATTCGTGGACTGGAAACTCACCTGCCTACCTAAGGAAATGATACCGAACTTTGAACTCCCAGTGCCAGATCTTCTTAGTCTAAACATTCATCTAGTCTGAGGAAGGCCTAGATACCCTTCAGGAAGGCCTGAAGGTAATCATTTAGGCCCTATCCCTGAGGCAGTTTGCTACTTGTCTCCAAAGGAACAACAACAACAGCAAAGATCTATGCTTTTAAGGCCCATATTTGTTGTTGTGCTTGTTATTGTTGTTATCTTGTGACAGGGTCTTTGCATATAGCTCAGGCTCATCTTGAACTCATTGTGTAGCCCAGTCTGGTTTTGAACTTGTGGCAATCTTCTGGCCTCAGCCTCTTGAGTTCTTAGTTGACAGGTACACACCACCACCCTAACCTGAAGGTCCATTTAGCAGTTAAAGTTAGATGAATGCAAGTTCCCAATTTTACTGCCTTCAGGAGCTCCTCTTCTGACTAAACCTGGTTTTCTCATCTTATACAAAGATGAATACATCAGTCTATTCTGGGATGAGAACTAACAGACCAGCCATACCTATTTATCACCAAAGAAGAAGCATGAATTTCTTTTAATGAGAGAGCAATGGAGAGGTTGACTGAAGGAATGCAACTGGCATTTGGGTCCCTAGTTTTAGATGGCCTTCCTGTGTGCTACTTGATGGCACATACATAAAATACACCTTTAACATTGGCTCGCTACTTATTCTTTTTGAAGAGAAGCTGCCCTTCCCAACGATCCAGTTCTTAGAGACAACAAAGGGATCAGCTAGGAGCACAGCTCTGATACACACACTGATCCACCCAGGACCATATCTCCTCTACCTGGCTCATACATCCCAAGAAGCAACATGCTTCTGCTTTAATCATTTCAAGGACAGGTGTCCAGCAAGCAGGGATGATTTCTATAGTTTGAACACAAGAGACTTATTCAAAAGAGAGAAAGAGAGGTACAGGAGCCAGATCACAAATACTCTATTTTTTTTTTTTTTTTTTTTCCTTTTAAGCTTTAGCTTTATCCCAAAGACAACAGAAAACTACTGGCCAATGAATGATCCAAAGAGAAAGGAGAAGAGGAAAATATGGTTTTACCATATTTATTTTGATTTTAGTGATTTCTCTTGCCCTTTTGTCTAGAAGGAATGAGGACGAGGTAGAAGGCTGCTGTGGTTTGTGTCTAGCTGTCCTGCCAAAGTCTTATGCAGTCATTGGGCAAACTTCGAGAGTTTGTGATTAACTCATGATCCACTGGGACTATGGGTGTGAGTGCTGCTAGGATTATGGGTGTGAGCACTACTCCCAGCCTGGGGCAGATAGTCTGAAAACAACTTAAGGGAGACAGTCTTGCTCTCTGCTGACCCTGTTGCCTCTGCTCTTCCATTTTGCTCTCTTGCTCTTTGCTGCCACCATGAATGGATGTTCTCTGCCCTGTGCCACTGTGCCTTGGAGCCAGCTGAAAGCTCCAGTAACTGTAAGCTAAACAAGCCTTTCCTTCTTTCATTTTGGGTGTCAGTATTTGTCCCAGCAATGAGAAAAGAGCAACTGAATCAAAGACCAATTAGAAAGGAGATCGAATAAATGGTTGTTTTAAAACATATCCACAAACTCTTTGGCATTTTTCCATGTAGAGGGAGAGTGTATAGCCTCTTCTTTAAACCTGGGAAGAACTTTGGAACTGCCTCAAGGAATAAGTTGAGGCAGAAGTAGCATTAGCAAACAGTATTAGTCATTTGTCATGTCTATAATTACCTGAAGTAATCAATTTATGCAACAGGCTTTGTGACACAGGGGCTTTGGAGGCCATTTAAAATCCAAACTATGGGGGAGCCAGGGAGATGGTTCAGTGGAGTAAGTGTTTGCCTGGCAAGTGCAAGAGCTTGAGTTCCATCTCTGGTTCTGCCAAAAAAAATTAAAAATAAATAAATAAATACAATCCAAACTATTGCAGGTGTTTAAAGTACTAGGTTGCAGAGGATGATAAACTTTCTCCCTCAACACAGGAAATGTGTTGGGAGAGATGTCATGAAAGAAAAGTGTCTGGGTGTGTTGCCAGGGCATGCAGAGATGCATGGCGACAACACAGAAGGAAGTGGGTAGCACGGTGCCTCACTACTTGACTCTCTCTGCCCAGTTACTAGAAGCCCTGGTGAAGCTTTCAAAGATCTTCTCCCCAGTCACCATGTGACTAAGCCAAAAGAGACCTGAGAGAATTGTGTAGCTGAACCCTGTAACCTCAGAGGTGTCATCAGATGACCTTGCTTTAACCTACTGTTTTGATGTAGTTGCTATGCAGCAAGAGAGAACCAAAGCTACTAGCCAAATTAAAGGCTGGAAGGGAGGGGCAGCTGGGAAAGAACAAACTAGGCACTTACAAATTATTAAGAATGAAAGTCCACCTCACCTACTCCTGAGGGGTGGTTAAGAAATAGTCCTGGTCTTACAGTCAATCAGTCTCACCCTGATAGTATTTGACGCTTACTTTATAAATGACAGTTTATAAAATTAAAATTATAATTGGGTGTGGGAGTGCATGCCTGTCACCCAAGCACTTGGAGGCTGAGACAGGAGGATCCCTGAGAGTTTGAAGCCAGCCTGGGCTATAAAGTAATTACAAGACCAGCCTGCACTGCATGGTGAGACCATGTCATGTTGTACGCTCAGTCGAAGCTGAAAGGAATGATGGGAAGACTGGATTAATATAGGCAGAGAGCTCCTGAGCCAAAACTCATTCTAAGTTGGTCCCAAGTCACCCCCTGAAGCTTCTCACATTGAGGGCTACAAACAGGCTAAGGAATGTGCCTAACTAATTTGGAATAAACAAACTGCTATTGACATTGCCTTTAGGTATTCACCAAACTCTGTGTTTATGCCTCACTAGTCGGTAACTTCCCCAGGCAAAGAAACAAAGCCCAGACAGGGTGCGGCCAGGGAATAGTTACTTTGCCTCCAGATTGCTAGAATTACAAGGGGCCAGCCCCCTTAGGCTCCCATCTTTGCTCCTTGTTTCTTTGGGATGGTAAGCTTCTGGCTCATATCTTTTTTTTTTTTTTTTTTTTTCCATTTATTTTTATTTTATTAAAATACAAATGTCAATCAGACAGTTTCAAGACACCTTAACCATACAGAGTCGATGAATTAATACATTGCAAACTGTTTTCATAACGTTTTGGTACTGTACAAGGTGCATACATGAAATTATATTTACAGGTTTTTTTATAGCTGAATTATATCAAAG